>NQII01003954.1:153547-164438 GCA_002778355.1 Clitarchus hookeri
GTATGGAACCAATCAGAGTAACGCGATGCTGTCGGCAACTAGATCGGTTACTGCTGCTACAATGGCAGGTTATCAAGATTTAAGTGATTTTTAACGTGGTGTTATAGTCGGCGCACGAGAGATGGGACATAGCATCTCCGAGGTAGCGGTAAAAATTGGTTGTTCGCGTACGACCATTTCACGAGTGTACCGTGAATATCGGGAATCCGGTAAAATATCACATCTTCGGCATCGCTNGTACGACCATTTCACGAGTGTACCGTGAATATCGGGAATCCGGTAAAATATCACATCTTCGGCATCGCTGCGGCCGGAGAAAGATCGTGAACGAACGGGACAAACGACGACTGACGAGAATCATTAAACGTGACAGACGTGCAACCCTTTCTCAAATTGGCGCAGATTGGATTTGTGGGCAGCCCTGCAGGATAAATTGTGTGAATTGCCTCCAGCATACCTTCAGACATTAGTCGAGTCCATATCACGTCGTCTTGAGGCACTTTGCAAGCTCGGGGGGCCCTACATGATATTAGGCAGGTTTTCCAGTTTTTTTGGCTCTTCAGTGTGAACTACCATATTTAAAATCTGTTAATGTAACAGTGAAATAGTATTATAATAAAGTTTTGAAAAAATTATCACTACAAACCTCTTGAGCTTTTTATATTGCATTTAGTGTACGTAACACTTTGTTTTTCTCTTTGCACTATAAGTCGATAGTTTATATTGGTGTCTATAAGTGTGCAAGACAAGGCTGCTGCCTTAACTTCGGCACCAAACAAAAGACACATAATTAAATAGTATTCCTCGTAATTTTTGTTAACCACTAATTAAAAAATATTAATTTATTTGTCCGAGCATAGCAATGAGTAACTAACGTAATTGTTTATAATTTTGAATTTACATATTGGCTGAAGTGTAAATGGAGCTGTTATACGTCAGAAAATACGTCAGACTTGAATATATAGTTTTTATTACGAAGGAACAAGTAACAGGTTGTTTCTTTCAAGTATATTTACATATTTGTGCAGTAAGTCACTCTTACATTATATGAAAAGCAGACGGTTATTTACGTAAACGGTTTAAAGAACAAATAGCCTCACAAAACTTTTGTAGACAGAAAATTAAAAAATTTACTTAAATCAGGTGACTCTTACTGATCAAAATTTTCACTGCCTATTGAAAACTGATCCGCCTCCCCTAACGCATAAACTGAAAGTGATCTTCAGTTATGTAACGCGTAGGAAGAAGCCAGTATTTTTATCGCATGATAATTTTCTTCGCATATTTCACTCTTCTTGAAGGGGTAGTCTTATGTGGTATGTGTAATGTTGTGTCTGTCAGGTGTACACGATAACAGTGTTTACCTACATGGACGTATGTCTGCATCTATACGTACGTAGACAATGTATGCATATATGGTGCCAACCAATAACGTTTCCGACATAGCTATCTGACAACACCAAATAAGGTACTGTATCAGATGTAACATTTTCATTATTTCATAGTTTTAAAATAAGCCTGAAGGAATTTTTAAACAGTTATATCGAAGCATTTAAAACGTGTCTTAAATTCTGAACGTTCAAAGAATACTTTTGTTTGTAAACAGGATGTAAATGGCTCTAAATAATATGAAATATAAATTTTCTAAAAAAATAGCAGCCACCTGGTTCGAAAGTATTTTAATGTGAAATGAAAGAATTTATTACTTAATTGGTCGTTGAACAAAAATACAACTAAATAAGCGAATGAACCAGNTTTAAAGTTTTTTAATGTGAAATGAAAGAATTTATTACTTAATTGGTCGTTGAACAAAAATACAACTAAATAAGCGAATGAACCAGCATGACTGTAAATGACAAAATATTTGATCCTATTCCAGCAACTAAGTGGGCCAGTACTGTACAATAAAAGCAGAGGTTGTGTTTGTTGAAGAATATGCAATTTGTCTTTAAATTAATACACAGTACATGCAACAACGAAAATAATATATATACACCTGCGAGATACTTCGTGAAGCTTCCGTAAGGCACTAAGAAATAAAAGAAAACGGCCTCATGATCAGCTCAGGATTGCAACCACTCTTACGTAAAACTTAAAATATCGAAAAAAAAATATTTTTTATTTAGAATATTTTGAGATATATAATAAAACATTTAATACATAATGGGTTGTGGGCGGGAGGGGTTATGTTATTTTTTGTCAATATGTCCATACGAAATTTTTTTTGTTTTCTTGATAAAATATAGCAATTCGTCTATTTCCTACATGCAAACCCTCACACATGAAGTTTGTTACCGTATCACAGCCGGAATGGCGCCCATGGTTGTGCTTCGCAACAAGAATACTCAACTGGTCACATTTCGACACCTCTACAATGCGCAGTATGAGCAAACTGACTGCAACGAGGCCAGAAGCACGAGTTCTTCATGTGATGACGTCACATTAGCGGCAATTTGTTGAATATTAGGTTAGAAAATTGGAAGAAGGCCGTTATTTTTATGCATCTAGTAGTAGTGTATGTTACCTTTTTGAGTCTGTAAAATGTTTCAAGGAGCTATGTTTAATACTGCTAAGGTGACGTACATCTGCTGATTTAAGTTGTTCTAGGAGGAATGTTGTTCATATAATCTATGATACACCAGTAGACACTGGCTGTCAGAAAGGTGCACTCGTTAATGAAATAGAATTAATTGTAAATTACAAAATGTAGAATTTCCTGTAAACCGTATTTTGCAAATGAAGGTAATATATANGTAGACACTGGCTGTCAGAAAGGTGCACTCGTTAATGAAATAGAATTAATTGTAAATTACAAAATGTAGAATTTCCTGTAAACCGTATTTTGCTAATGAAGGTAATATATAAGTAAAAACATATTGTAGACTAAAGAGCACTAAAGAAAATTACCCCTGAGGAAGAGAGGTGCGTGATTTTCTAATTGCCGGGCAGCTGTCAGCGACTCAGCAGGTTTAGTCAACAACACCTCAAACAGTAATACTGGTTCTAAACTAACTTTACTAGCGGATTACTGCAATAATTACTTACTAACGAAACATGATTACCAAACATGATTAGGAACTAAATATATAACGCAATGAGAAAACAATACTTAGTTACAGTTAGATGCACCGGAGACATATAGCTTAATTTGATAGGTTTTATAAATGAAATTAGAAAATTTACACAGGCTTTACGGATGTTTCAGACGGCTTTTTACCAAGATAACACTTTTAGTATTCTTACTAGCGCAAATCTTACACAACATAATCATTCATAATTCTTCGTAGTTTGTAACTGTCAACACTGTCTGCCAGGGCCGGTGCAAAGTAACTCCGTGTCCTAGGCGAAAGACGCCTCTCCCTCTTTCTCGTTAGCATTCTTTTTTTTAATTCGTCTTGGGTAACACTCACTTATACTAATAGTCAAAAGTCTCACTGGTGAACTTTTTTTTAGATTTAGCTGTACACTTTCGAAACATTTAAAATAGAAATCAGTTACATACGAGGCATATACAAAAAGTAAGAGTATTCAATTTTTTGTATTGTTTAAAAATATTTTTATTTAAACAAAANTTCAATTTTTTGTATTGTTTAAAAATATTTTTATTTAAACAAAATTTCAGGATATTGTAGGTTTATATGTTACTTGTTTTTCCACGTAGTTGCCTTCCCGTTCTATGCAGTCATGGCACAAGCTTTATGATGCCCTCCTCATAGAACTCTCCTGCCATCTTCTTCGTCCACTTCAAGACCTCTTTTTTCCCCTCCTCATAGGCTAGAAATTTTTTTCCACCCATGTGAGTCTTCAGGAAGGTAAAACGATGAAAATCTGAAGGCACCATGTCAGGGGAGTATGCAGGGAGGTTCAAAATGTCCCAACCAAACGAGTTCAAAAGCGCCTTGGTGGCGTTGGCCGTGNAGAAATTTTTTTCCACCCATGTGAGTCTTCAGGAAGGTGAAACGATGAAAATCTGAAGGTGCCAAGTCAGGGGAGCATGCAGGGAGGTTCAAAATGTCCCAACCAAACGAGTTCAAAAGCGCCTTGGTGGCGTTGGCCGTGTGCGGGCGGGCGTTGTCGTGCAACAAACACACTCCCTTCGTCAACATTCCCCTCCGTTTGTTTTGAATTGCTCTCTTAAGCTTTTGTAGGGTCTCACAGTATCGTGCTGCAGTAATCGTCTCCCCCTGAGGCAAAAAATCGATCAAGATGATCCCTTTTTGGTCCCAAAACACGGTTGCCATGATTTTATTGACCGAAATTGAGGTTTTGAATTTTTTGGCAGATGGGGAACTCACGAGACCACTTAAACACGTTCGATAGGTTTATAGCATCTTCGCTATAAACAGTTTTGATCCGTGCGAAGGAACCTTAAGACAGCGCGTACCTTGCACTTGGTGGGATTTCTGATTGACATATTTCACAGAAATGGACACTACGAGGCTAGTTGTGCTACTGACGAGGGTCACCGGTACTCGTTATGTTCAGGAGACACCCCTCCCCACTACCATTCAGTGTTGCCAACTGTTGAAAAAAAATTCCCACAGCACGACAGCCCAACAGTACTCTTACTTTATGGACACGTCTCGTAGTTATAAATAAAATCACACATAAAAAATAAATAATGCAAATGCCTATATATTTATTGCAGCAAATCATACAATCTTGCAGGCATGCAAATGTTGAACAATAGTTCATAAAAGCGTGATACATGCAAGAATATTAACACAGTGTAGCAGAACCAACAATAAAATTGCAAAGGATTTAATTCATTCATTATTTCCCTACTTCTTTGTAGAGGTTCAAATTTGTTCACTTAAGTCAATGGTTTTGTCTACAAAGATAAGTTGACAATCCTACTGGTCTCCTTCTTTCATAGACGAGCCGATGTATGTTTCCGTCAACTGTACCTCAGAAAAAGTCCTCGCCGGTATCTACATATACGTGTCGATTCAGCAAAATTCCAAATGAATAAATCAATTAGGCACATTAACTTATAAGATGGACTTACAAATATATTCTAAAACTTTCTGAGACACCTTTCTTGCAACATCTTGTATCTCACTACACATCTCAGTAACATTAATATCCTTTGTAGTCTTCACGAGTCAGCAGTTTTTGAGCTTTACACACTATTCAAATACATACCGGGTAAGCTTTTCCTGCACTATTAAACGCCACCAATGATAGATTGCAATAAATATGTTACTAGACAATAGAAATGGTTATTTACCTGAAATAAACTTTGTAGTCATGAGATCAGTTATATGACTTTATACATTTTTATAACCAAGTTATAAAGAACGTTAGTTATTCCGTTGACCGTCCTGCCGCCCTCAGCTTCTGGGCGCAGTAGTTCGCCTATATAAACGTGCCGACTGTTTTTTCTGCTTGTTAATCACATTACAGCCCAAAACAACAATATTACTTCTTATATGAAAAAGTCTTTGAGTGCTGTAAGTCATTTCTTTAAAGAATGTGTTTTATATTTAGTAAGAAATTGACTACAACTGAAAAAAAAATCATTGTCCTGTAACATTTTAAGAATAATTTAATTTGTTAATTCTCCGGTCAATTCGAATGTGTTTCTGTAGTGGTGACCCATAATACACAACTGCATATTTTAATTTGGCGCGTACAATAGGTTGTCCCTTATTTTTTAAATAGTAAATTTTGTTACGCATATGACCTATTTTTTTTTATTTTACTATATAATACTTCACATAAAATTTCAACTAATTTGGAGTACTACACTACAACCCGTGCCGACTTGCATCGGAACATGTTCATACAAGTTTCATATTATACCTAAGGCAACGAAAAGCGGAAGAAGAAAAAAGAAAACTAGCTTCATCTACTTCTTCTACATCGCACGAGGTATCACATCAAGAATGACATGGTAGTTTTCTCAACTCTGACGAAGAGCCTTTGTTTGAGACATCAGACGCTGAAGCGGCTGAAACGTCTGGAAAAAGAAGAAGAAAGGATTTTGTCTCACCGAAACTGATAGCTGCTTTGGACAGATGCCAAATGAGCATTAGAGACTCCGTCTATATTTTTCAGGCTACATTGGAAGCGCTAGGTCTCAGCATCTACGAATACCCAATTAATAAATCATCAATTCAAAGGATTCTGTCTCAAATGTGGAAGGCAAGAGCTGAAGCTATAAAGACTGATTTTCAAGATGGTGAGCCTGATGTAGTCACCGTTCATTGGGATGGCAAATTATTACCAGGCTAGGCTGCCAGGAGTCCTAAAGAAGATCGACTTCCAGTCATGATTTCATGTGAAGAAAAGGAACAACTTCTTGCTGTGCCAAAACTGGATAGTTCTACTGGAAAAGCCCAAGCCGAAGCCGTTATAGTTCTACTGGAAAAACCCAGGCCGAAGCCGTTTTGGAAGCGCTTCATGATTGGAACCTCGATGACCAGGTGCAAATAATGTACTGTGATACCACAGCGTCTAATACCGGTCGCTTAAGTGGAGCTTGCGTTCTGTTTAAAAAAAAAGGGCTTGAAATAGAGCTGTTACTGTTCGCTTGTCGCCATAATATTTATGAATTAGTCCTGAAAAGTGTTTGAAGCTAAAATACACCAAGTTATTAACAGCCCCGATATTCCGCTATTTAAAAAGTTCAGAGTTATTTGGAACAACATTGATTACACTAACATACAAATATGCTCAGATTTTGTGAAATAACATTTCAATGAAGAGGAAATTGATAAATTAGTAATGTTTTATAACCATGAATTGCAAAAAAAAAAATTGTAAGAGATTACTACTGTGAGCTAATCGAAGAAGGAAGAACAGAAGCAGTACATTTTACGCTGTGTTCAAGAACACAGAAAATTGTACCCTGACAGCAAAAAGGAGACTTTACAAGGAAACCATCAACATTAATTTTTTGGTTTCTAATATTCTTACCTAGTGTTCATTGTTGTTTTAGTTTCATATTATACCTAAAAATTAAATTGTGCTTAGATCTAGCCACATATCACGGAGGAATAAAAAAATAATAGTTTTAAAAACTTTGGGGCCTAGTCGGCACAGGTTAAAATCATTGTACAAGGGCGAAATTTCGTATCTGAGTAAGCCATGGTAGTTAAAAAAAAAAATATATAAGGGTATGCTTTAGCAAATTAAATTTTTTATTTTTTTTTTTTGCCATATAAGGGTCATCATAACGTACAAGTACAGAAAACAAGTATAATATTGACTCCCACAGGGATGCATAAGGAGGTGTGTAGATATTTATATGAAATATATTAGAGATATATGTGATAGTGAAAATATAACTTAGAATCTCATAAAAACCATGATCCTGACAACAATTTTCGTTGTTTGATGTGTTTATTATTGATATAATATTTATACAAGATAAAAATAGTTTTCGTGTGAAAGATATTAATAGAATTTTTACTGGGATTCATTTCATGTTAATAATTACACAACATAGTTGTATAGCGTCAATGTCATCTTGCATATTTCTAGTCATTCGCATTCGCAAAATTTGGAATGTTTAATTACATTTATTAAACCATTTGTAAATATATCACACAATAACTGAGACATGGTACGTTAATACGTGATAACTGATCACCGCTAGCCGGTAGTCGAGAATGTGTTTATAATTATAACCATTAATAAACGTTCGCGTAAAGAACTATCGAAGCAATTTACGCAGCTCATTGAAGTATTAAAATCAATATGCATACAAGTAGAGGAACAATGTTGAAAAATATAAGAAGCCTTACTGGAGTAAATTAGGCATCACTCTGCTACCTTATTGTAGGATATACGTAACATCAGTTCATGAAAGTAAGTGCTTTGTAGACGTAGTCCTGCCTCTTTTAAATACAAGCTAAATTTTAGAATTTTTTGTTTAAACAATATATAGTGATGCAATATTTTTCTCGCATTTAAGGGAAATTACTTAGTAAAGATTTAAACATTGGCAGTACTTTGGGATTTTCTGTGATAAAACATTTCAAATCTGACATGTCTTTAGCAGATTTCCCATTGTTCAGATACCAGAAACTATATTTTTTTCGGACAGTACACTAACAGAACAAACAGGCCTATATCATATAATATTATATAATAAGTCCACATTTAGGACACTTGATATTGCTTCTTGTAACAACAGGTCACAAAGTACTTCAAAAGTGTGTCTTAATATTGACGCTAGGCTGTGTACGCCCCACCGCTGGGAACCGATTTAACTTGATGTATGTAGGCCCCACAGTTGTGCGCCAAATTAACTTGATGTATGATACACTAACTAGCTTTGCACCCCACGTCCGGACGCCACTTTAACTTGACGTATTTAGGCCCCACAGTTGGGAAGCCACTTTACTTGACGCTATATCGCCTCTGTGNGAAGAAAAAAGAAAACTAGCTTCATCTACTTCTTCTACATCGCACGAGGTATCACATCAAGAATGACATGGTAGTTCTCTCAACTCTGACGAAGAGCCTTTGTTTGAGACATCAGACGCTGAAGCGGCTGAAACGTCTGGAAAAAGAGGAAGANACGAAGAGCCTTTGTTTGAGACATCAGACGCTGAAGCGGCTGAAACGTCTGGAAAAAGAGGAAGAAAGGATTTTGACTCACCGAAACTGATAGCTGCTTTGGACAGATGCCAAATGAGCATTAGAGACTCCGTCTATATTTTTCAGGCTACANTCACCGAAACTGATAGCTGCTTTGGACAGATGCCAAATGAGCATTAGAGACTCCGTCTATATTTTTCAGGCTACATTGGAAGCGCTAGGTCTCAGCATCTACGAATACCCAATTAATAAATCATCAATTCAAAGGATTCTGTCTCAAATGTGGAAGGCAAGAGCTGAAGCTATAAAGACTGATTTTCAAGATGGTGAGCCTGATGTAGTCACCGTTCATTGGGATGGCAAATTATTACCAGGCTAGGCTGCCAGGAGTCCTAAAGAAGATCGACTTCCAGTCATGATTTCATGTGAAGAAAAGGAACAACTTCTTGCTGTGCCAAAACTGGATAGTTCTACTGGAAAAGCCCAAGCCGAAGCCGTTATAGTTCTACTGGAAAAACCCAGGCCGAAGCCGTTTTGGAAGCGCTTCATGATTGGAACCTCGATGACCAGGTGCAAATAATGTACTGTGATACCACAGCGTCTAATACCGGTCGCTTAAGTGGAGCTTGCGTTCTGTTTAAAAAAAAAAGGGCTTGAAATAGAGCTGTTACTGTTCGCTTGTCGCCATAATATTTATGAATTAGTCCTGAAAAGTGNAAAAAAAAAGGGCTTGAAATAGAGCTGTTACTGTTCGCTTGTCGCCATAATATTTATGAATTAGTCCTGAAAAGTGTTTGAAGCTAAAATACACCAAGTTATTAACAGCCCCGATATTCCGCTATTTAAAAAGTTCAGAGTTATTTGGAACAACATTGATTACACTAACATACAAATATGCTCAGATTTTGTGAAATAACATTTCAATGAAGAGGAAATTGATAAACTAGTAATGTTTTATAACCATGAATTGCAAAAAAAAAAAATTGTAAGAGATTACTACTGTGAGCTAATCGAAGAAGGAAGAACAGAAGCAGTACATTTTACGCTGTGTTCAAGAACACAGAAAATTGTACCCTGACTGCAAAAAGGAGACTTTACAAGGAAACCATCAACATTAATTTTTTGGTTTCTAATATTCTTACCTAGTGTTTATTGTTGTTTTAGGTTCATATTATACAAAAAAATAAAATTGTGCTTAGATCTAGCCACATATCACGGAGGAATAAAAAAATAATAGTTTTAAAAACTTTGGGGCCTAGTCGGCACAGGTTAAAATCATTGTACAAGGGCGAAATTTCGTATCTGAGTAAGCCATGGTAGTTAAAAAAAAAAATATATAAGGGTATGCTTTAGCAAATTAAATTTTTTATTTTTTTTTTTTGCCATATAAGGGTCATCATAACGTACAAGTACAGAAAACAAGTATAATATTGACTCCCACAGGGATGCATAAGGAGGTGTGTAGATATTTATATGAAATATATTACAGATATATGTGATAGTGAAAATATAACTTAGAATCTCATAAAAACCATGATCCTGACAACAATTTTCGTTGTTTGATGTGTTTATTATTGATATAATATTTATACAAGATAAAAATAGTTTTCGTGTGAAAGATATTAATTGAATTTTTACTGGGATTCATTTCATGTTATTAATTACACAACAAAGTTGTATAGCGTCAATGTCATCTTGCATATTTCTAGTCATTCGCATTCGCAAAATTTGGAATGTTTAATTACATTNAGTTGTATAGCGTCAATGTCATCTTGCATATTTCTAGTCATTCGCATTCGCAAAATTTGGAATGTTTAATTACATTTATTAAACCATTTGTAAATATATCACACAATAACTGAGACATGGTACGTTAATACGTGATAACTGATCACCGCTAGCCGGTAGTCGAGAATGTGTTTATAATTATAACCATTAATAAACGTTCGCGTAAAGAACTATCGAAGCAATTTACGCAGCTCATTGAAGTATTAAAATCAATATGCATACAAGTAGAGGAACAATGTTGAAAAATATAAGAAGCCTTACTGGAGTAAATTAGGCATCACTCTGCTACCTTATTGTAGGATATACGTAACATCAGTTCATGAAAGTAAGTGCTTTGTAGACGTAGTCCTGCCTCTTTTAAATACAAGCTAAATTTTAGAATTTTTTGTTTAAACAATATATAGTGATGCAATATTTTTCTCGCATTTAAGGGAAATTACTTAGTAAAGATTTAAACATTGGCAGTACTTTGGGATTTTCTGTGATAAAACATTTCAAATCTGACATGTCTTTAGCAGATTTCCCATTGTTCAGATACCAGAAACTATATTTT
>NQII01003954.1:164772-174883 GCA_002778355.1 Clitarchus hookeri
TTTTGACGGTGATTGTATACTTAGCTCTTGCTGCGGGTGCTGTCAGCTGTGGTGGGTGATCTCCGGCGATGGGAGGCCTTTGGCAAAATCCTGCAGGTGCTGCTGTCTCACTGGACTGCTATTCTACTGACGTACTGACGTGGCCAGGGGTCCGAACCCCTGACCTAACTCTCTGCTTGGCGATCTTCGACTGACTGCTCTCTCGGACTGACCTCTCTGCGCGTTACTAATCAACTGACTGACCTTCTTCTCTGGGCGGTAGTAATCAACTGAAACCCCACTACTCTCGAAAAGGGGTTTTTATGCTTGCCAGCCATCAGTCTTAATTGTCGGCACATGGCGCCTTGTGGCGGGGAGGAGGAGAGGGGGTGGAGTGGTAGAACGCAGAACAATGCCTTTAAAACATATTTCCTGGTTTCTGAAGGTTTGGACGGCCGGATGGTGGGGGGTAGTACTACGCTCCTAGTTTACTCTCGTCAGCTATTTCTTCCGTGGTGCGTATATTTTGAGTTTAGGCGAAATACACCTAATTATTTGGGTCATATCGCGGGAAACCTTCGCTCTCAACAGCTCTCACGGCGGGCTAGAGGCGTACAGGGGCGAAGGGGGGTAGCAGGGAGGCCTACACAGCAGGACACGCAGCAAGATACCTGTAAATGCGGTCCACCACCTGCCTCGTGCCACATGTCGCCTGGTTATGCTGGGGGGCAGGGGGGTGGTTGTGGGCCAGCGTCGCTCTAAAATTCCTAAACCATCACATGACAAATTGATACAGAATTGAGCCACACAATGCATGAAGTATTGAGAAAATATATCGGAAGATGTTCATACTTAAAACTGTTCACAAGTGTCTGCGTGTCAAATGATCATAACTGACATGTGTATATTCTCGTGTCAGATCAGCGAACATCGTTGCCAAGATTACTCAGCCCATACTTGCAGACAATTTTCCAGCTTCAATCCCAAAATTGTCAGTTTCATAACAAAGCGCCTCACGAACTACCTCTGCGTTAATCAAAAACAATAAAAAGTTAATTTAATTTATTTCTTAGGGAATTCAACAGAAATGTTTGTTCATATAAATGAATAGATTTTATACAAAAAAAAATCCCGTGTTTTCGTATTTTTTGAAATGAAAATTTGCAATTAATTTTTAAACCTCTTTTCGGTCTGTTATTTCCAGTGTTAACATTTTTCCAAACTATTTCGCTCATGAAAAATAATAAAATAAAATAGTAAAAATATTAGAGTCAAACAGGCCACAATATTTTTGCTCCAGTTCAAATAGTTAATATCACCAGCTTGCCAAGATCACGCAAGATAAAAAATAGTTACCAGCTAAGTGATGAGCTAGAATTGTTACTAAATTCTTCCCCCATTTTTTCCAACTTCTATCTATGTTTTGTATTTTCAGTTATTGATTTTAAACAATTAAAATAAATAAGTTGATCATTTTTAAATGCCATAGTTTAGTAAAAGTAGCCTACATAGTTATTTATGAATAAAATAATCAAGATACTAGTAGCAATGACATTGAGTTTGTCATGACATTATTAAAACGAAAATGTGAAAGCACTCCTTTACNTGCGAAAGCACTCCTTAACGACATGTGTTGAATCACACTGATCCCCAGGTATTGTAAATATTAACTATGCTGACAGAAAAATTATACAAATTAAAATAATATTGAGCTGTCTATAACAGAGTGCCAACCTCAGATAAAGCCCCTTTGGTTTTCCCAGTGCATTTTCTATTCCTGGAACCTCTTCCATTATCCTCTCGCCAGATGCTGCTGTGTCTGACGTGTTCAGTACGGTCAGGTGGCAGTACGGTCACATGACGCGTCCAGCAACGGTACGATACGGTCAGGTGACGCGAGCGGTTCTTTTGGCGTTTAGGCATCTTTTCTTCTAATCTGAATGTCCTTTTAGTTAAAGGGAGGCACTCCAGCTTCCATTCGCATTGGTCGAAGAATGTAAGAGACCGTTTCCTCCCAGCCATTAAAAAAAATTCACTGGATTGGTCAAGAGAAATGTACGCGGGGAAAGCAACTGGCCGGTCGTTGGCCACTGCCTTTACCTGGGGCGTGGTTTAAAAACGTACGGTCACTTGTCGCTACGAGCACATGACGTGCCACCACGGCCACATGAGCCGTTTTTCACGCAGGAACGCAGCGTGAAAAGCTGCAACAAATATAAACCCGCTGTAACAGAATGGTGGTGGCCAGATGTAGCTTGTTTTCACGCATGCGTGATAATCGTCTGTTGCGTTCTCAAGGTCTCGCGCGGACAAAGAGATCCAGACCCATTTTTTCACGCACACTGACTGACCACACGTGCTTGAAAAACGTTGTTTCTTTGGGTTTTAAATTCTTCGTATTGTATTTAAAATCATGGAACTCCTAGACAGGGAAATTATTATTTTATAATTTCATATGTTCGTATATCTGCATGATACTAGTGATATTAACTTTAAAAATCGTGCAATGAAAAGATATGCATGGATGATGGTAACCAAAAATGTAATGGGTGAAAAATGGGACCAGGTGGACGAAAACACAAGATCTAACATTGGTAAGTACAAATAAAAATTATTATTTTATTTAAATCACTAGTTATAGCCTAAGTAGTAAGCAGGTGTTACAAGAGGGATAAGCTATAACGTAAAAGAGGTTACTGTGCACAGCGTAGACTACTAATACACAATTTAAAGTACAGATAAAGATTCTATGCTTCAATGTTACAACATTTATTTTGCCAGGGCACTGAACCTGCAGGAGAGGAGAAGTAACTTTTGAATTTGTCTCTGGTCAGAACTCCAATGTTGTCTCCTCTTGTTCCAAGTGTAGGAATACCTTCCAGTGGGCAGGACAGGGGCCCTTCAAAGTTGTAACCATCTTGTTGTCTTACGAAATTGTGAAGCACGCAACATTTTTAGATAATAATGTCGGCTGTATCAATACTAACATCAATTTGTCGATGAAGAATGCGCCATTTATTAGCTAGAATGCCAAATGCACATTCGACGTAACGCCGTCCTCTGGACAGGCGATAGTTAAATATTCTTTGCTGCACAGTCAGTTTTCTAGCAGGATACCGTCTCATGAGATTTTCGCACATAGCAAAAGCTTCGTCACCTACAAAAACGTAATGCATTGGTTCTCCAGACAAGTCGTTTGGACCTGCGGCAGGATTGAAGTTTTTTTTGTAAATTTGTTTACCCAGATCAGTATTTTTTATTATAATTGAGTCTCATTCTTCGCCAAAAGATCCAACATTATTAAATCTGTAGTAATTGTTCGAATCTACTACAGCCATTAACACAATAGAAAAAAACTTCATGTAGTTAAAAAATTCACTCCATGAACCCCACGGATTGATGATTCTTATATGTTTGCCATCAATTTGTCCTTTTTTCGAATTGATTACTGATTGCTGTTCCACTCTTCCGCAGTTGGCTCTCTCATGTACTCTCTTTCCATTACTTTCAAAATAGATGTACATGTACTTCGAATAATATAATAAATTGTTGAACGACCAAGAAGGAATTCAAAATGTAGTGAGCGAATATAATTTCGAGTTGCCAAGTACCTGAAAAAATTAGCACGCTTTAGTTGATGCAAATTACAATTTTGCTACACTTTACGTATTGTCTAAAATATATCCACATACTAAAGGAATATTTCGATTAGTGAGTATCTCGTAATTAATACCTGTNTTTACGTATTGTCTAAAATATATCCACATACTAAAGGAATATTTCGATTAGTGAGTATCTCGTAATTAATACCTGTATTGTTGCAGGAAAATAAGTACAAAAGAGATGGAGGAGTATGAAGGACAGTTTCTTCAAAAGTCTTAAAAGTGAAACAGGGAAAAGTGGTGATGCAAGGAAACCAAAGAAACCTTATGCATATTATAAACAGATAGCCTTTCTTCAAGCACTTCATGGGCAAAGAGAGTAAGTACAATAGCTTTCCAAGAAAGTCCTTGTACCCTGATTTTTTAAATTTCTAGGATGAATTCTATTTCTTGCGAAGTTTTTTAATGTGTTTCTTTTTCAACAGGACTTTGGGGAACATGGATGCTGATTGCGGAAATAATGAAGCAGATGAGACACCAGAAGTAACAACGGAAGAACCAGCTATTGTTGATCGGTCAGTTTCACATATGCCAAAGAAACGAAAGTCAGATCCATTTGAAACCGTAATTGTAGAAATCTTGAAGGCAAGTGTAGAACAACAGCCCCCACAAGTAATACAGGATCCAGATGAAATGTTTCTTTTGTCACAGTTGCCAAATATAGAAAAGATGACACCAAGTGATAAGCTTCAATTTCAAATTAAATTCATGGAACTTATCCAGACTTACAGCAATACTAGTTCACACGGGAGTACATTTACATCCCCTGTTTACAGTACGACTTCATCGAGGGCACCATTCATACCAGAGAGGCTTTTTGAAGATGATGAGAACTCAGTGTTGTTCTTTATTAACCTTTAAATTTAAATGGTATGNTCATACCAGAGAGGCTTTTTGAAGATGATGAGAACTCAGTGTTGTTCTTTATTAACCTTTAAATTTAAATGGTATGTGTAGTCTTATGAAAAATAAACTGCATTATAAAAATGCTATGTTGTAAAAATTTAATACTAACCTTAAAGTCACTGCTAGCTATTCTTCTGCACTGATACAGTCCCGCATTATAGTATCACCTGTTGTATTTGCCTCTTCAACCTTAGATAGTAATATTTCAAATGAAGATATGGACATTCTATAATACTCAAAAAACTTGTCTGCGTATCCTTTTAGCTTCTTATGTAGAAGTGCAAATTTTCCTTTCACTGCTCTTTCACTTATTATAGGATGTATCCAGTATGTTCTTTGACGTCGACGGCGTCGCCTGCGAACAACTAATAAGGCACTTAATGTGTTAACAGCGNCCAGTATGTTCTTTGACGTCGACGGCGTCGCCTGCGAACAACTAATAAGGCACTTAATGTGTTAACAGCGTTTTTATTTATTGAACACGGTCTCATGATGCACTGGAGGGAACCAACAAACGACTGGAGTTGGCAGCAGAATAACCCACANTATTTATTGAACACGGTCTCATGATGCACTGGAGGGAACCAACAAACGACTGGAGTTGGCAGCAGAATAACCCACACTAGTGGCCGGGGGTAAGTTAGGATTTTCAAGCTGCTTGAAAAGAAGCTGCGTTGCTGCGTGAAAAACGGCACATGTGGGCGTAGTCTTATGTTGCCAGTACTCCTCACATTGGAGAGCATGGCGAGTAAGGAGTAGAAATAATAGATAACTACTGCTTCAAACCTCTGCTTGTTATGAACTTTACAGTCCTCCTTCACTTTCATTGAAATATGGCGTATTTTGTTAAGGGCGAAGTTATTCTTCGTAATATCAAAACACTGTTGAATCTAAGAGAATAAAGGTTGGGTGACTTACATTATGGTGGATATTTGGAATCTGTGATTGAAAGACCCTTAGGCACACCGTGGAAGCGGTCACGGATTATTCCCCAGTGTTGTTCTTGTGTTTCGGCAAGCGTGGTGGCAGAGTTTTAAAGCCACAAAAGAATTTTGACTTTAGTATGTAAGAAAAATATTAGTGTGTTAATTAACATACTGGTTTCACGACATTACTTGGGAAATGTGTACGATTTGTTAAAATTTGCGGATATGTTGACTGTTTCAGAGTAAATAAATTAAGTATTAGCAAGATAAGAACCATATAAAATTATTTGTGTTGAAACCATTGGTTTTGGAATGCCATGTTTTGTGTTAAAAAATGTAGCCAACTTGCTACTTTTATATGTCATATATATAAATCATTGGTTTTTGGCGTTATATGCGATAGTTTGCTATGCAACAGGAAATATTTCATTTACTCATTTCCCTGTCTGTTATATATTTGGGTTTTCCGATAAATATACACTTTATGACGAAAATCAAACTATAAGACTGTTATATAAAATTTGCTTTTTGTGGTGGTGCACTTTCATGATAGAGCGTTTGGCTTTGAAAAAAGAACCACTGTCAAATAAGTTGCTACTTCTGGCGTGATTGGATATATACCTAACAAATGAATGCACTGNTTGAAAAAAGAACCACTGTCAAATAAGTTGCTACTTCTGGCGTGATTGGATATATACCTAACAAATGAATGCACTGACATGATTAATACAATAAATTGTCATTTTGATTTTAAAACAATATGGTAATTGTTCTGTATTGCGTGCTCAAAAAGTTTAACCATATTAAAAGCACGAGTGTAGTATAGAGTTTCTGTTTAAATTGTTTCCTTTACTGGTCGCTGCCGTATCGCGTATCCGACCGATTCCGTTTAGCGTATCCAAGGTTAGCACCGATTGTTTCGCATCGCGTATCCAAGTTCAGTTTTTTTTTTCTTTTTTTTTTTTAGTTTTTGTTTTTATCTCGAAACGATGGTTGTGGCGGGATTCAACATCACAATGTTGAACGCCAGACAAGCATTCCATTCCTCGCCGGATGTAAACACGTTCCTCGTCGAGAACGACATCGTCAGGCCATCGATAAGGTGCGAACTATGCGGGGAAGGGGAAGCGAAATTCGTGGACAACAGGGGCTTGTTTAACTGGTTCAGACTGTGACTGGAGGACGGAACTAAGTGTTGACGAGGCAGGGCAGTTTCGTGGGAGATTCAAACTAGTCGCCGAGCAAGATGATCGAGCTGTGTTTACTCTGGTGCCTCCTCAAGTAACAGCCACGGCAGCAAACGAGCGTGAACGAACATCAGTGCTCGTGGAAGATGGTCGTGTCTCAGTTTTCAAGTTTGCATAGACTGGGTGCTTACGTACAGGAAATGCATCGGTGGCTGGGCAAAGTGGTCGAGATCGACGAGTCGAAATTGGGCAAGCGCAAGAACCGCAGAGGACGCAAAATTCATGGCGAGTGGGATTTCGGGGGCTTGCAGTGGGACGACCCGACTAATTCTTCCTGGTGCAGGTGGAGAAGAGAAACGTGGCGACTCTGGTCAAGATCATCCGCGAATGGATCGCGCCGGGCACGATCATGATTTCAGACAGCTGGCGAGGTTACAGCAACCTGGACATTCACGGCTGTTGCCACTAAAGATGAAGAGGGGCGAGGAGTCGAGAGTGCATACGCAGATCTCTAGCGGAGCTGAAGCTCGGTGAGGTACAGCAACCCTTACTTTTGCTGACGGAAAAAGTCGTGGGTCGGCTACCTGGGAGAGTACATCTGGAAAAAGAACCATCGGTACAGCGAACGACTGCACTCATTACCGGTTAACGCGGCAGAAATGCATCATCGGAATTGTCACCTGACGTTTAGGGGAGGGAGGAGGCAAACGGCGGCGGCCAAGGCGGTTTTCCTTTCGACAGGTAACATTTTGCGTTGTTTAATTTGCATTTATGAGAGTATGCGTAAACCGGTGAGTTTCTGTTTGCGTATGTTTAAATTCCATTTTAAAGTGTAGACAAGTGAGCGAGTCTGTTGCTTTTTTTAATTTACAGGCGCGAGAGAGTTAGTCGTTTATTAAAGATAAAATTTAATTTTAAAGTGCAAACGAGTGAGTCTGTTGCAGTTTGTGCATTTAAAATTTTTATTTTAAACTGTAAACGGGTGAGTAAACCTTTTAATTTACAGACCCTAATGTGGTTGAGTTACTGTTTGTTACAAATTAAATTAAATTAATTTTTAATGTGTAAACGATCGAGTGAGTGTGAGTTACTGTTTTGTTGCCGTTGGTTTAAATTTGCATTACATTTGCGACCTGGGGAGGGCGCACAGCTCCTGTGTCCGTCATGACGGGTCCGGCCGGCGACGATGGATGCATCTGCATTTGCTGTGTCCGCAAAACTTGGATCTGCCAGTTTCAATTGTTGAGATAATTATGTATGGGGAAGCTCGTTGTAATTTTTAAAAAAATATAAAATTATAAATTAATCTATTCAAATGTTAATTAACTACAAATTTTTTACGCATGGTAATTTTCCCCCACCCCTCGCCCATATATATAAATATGAATCACGCGTATTCGAGTTTTTGGGGAGGGGAGCTACTTAATTACTTCTGGATACGCTATAGCAATAGTTAAGCGACGGGTCATTTTTGGCACCCAGGGAAACGAATGGTGTGATATGCAGATTTTTCTGTTTTCGGTTTGGGAACGCCATACGAACAATCGGACGCCGATCAAAATGTCCTCCCGATTCTGTTGGGATATGCAGGCCAGAAGAAGCGGAGTGCGGCACCAATTTCCCCACTTGTGGTTTAGATACGCAAAGACTTTTTTTTTCGATCCCGTTTGTTTTTCCATGTGGATACGCCAGGAAAAACATTTAGTCGAAACCGAATCTTTGTAGATGAGTTGGATACGCAGGGGGAAATTCCACAACTGGCTTGGCCTTCTCCCGGTCGCGGTTGGATAAGAAATGTGCTACTTTTTAGGTCGACCTTGTATTGTTGGATACGAAATGTAGTGATTTTTGAGTGGTGTGGATACGCTATACGAATTAATCGTCAAAAATAATATAATTGCACTGAAAAACAAAAGGAAATTCTGCATTTTGATGTTATTACCACGTGGGTTAATGTCTGTAAATTTTATGTTCGTGGTATGTGAGTCTTTCGTTCTAAATAGGTGACGGAAATGGAGAGTATCCGCGGTGCCGTTGCAGTAGAGTGGGGCGCTTGTGAGGTAGCCTCTTCCTTTATTGAGAGAAATCCTGTGATGATAGAAGAGGACAATTTACAAAAGGTCAGACAGGAACGCGAGGAAACTTGGAAGAGATTCAGCTTCGACATACTAACTCGGAATGCACGTTTGAGAAAATTGCTTTTGTGTTTGGCAAATACTGCAGTTACCCGTTACAAATAGAAACCGTTTAACATCAGCGTTAGCTCTTCTCTTGTCACTGATGTAGATAGTTTTATACAGCGACTACTATTTATAAATAAGAGCTTAATATTGCCAGGTTTATAAGACGTACAGAAAATGTTTTAAATAATTTCGAAAATAAACTGTTGCAATGAATGTTTTGACATTTAACACGCAATGAACATTACTTGCAAATTTTATTTGCAACTTCACCAGATATGTAATAATTATATACATACTGCCTATTTCTAAATTTTAGACAGCTTTTTTTATCATAGAAGGCAATGACTATGTGTGTTTATATGTGTGCGTCTATGTGACTGTCACCCATATAACTTGTTCAGATTCGGAATGATTACTGTTATATTTATAAGCAAATATCATCATATGAACTGTGGCATGTGACGTAATTAGGTATTAGAAGCGACACTGTCCCACCCGCCCCCCTCCTGCCATCCAGCCAGATTAAACCAGTGTAGAGAGACACATGTCTGTCGTAATCACCACAGAGAAAAGTCAAGCCGAAGTAGGAGCGTGTGCAGGCCATTAAACGTGTCCTGCTGCGTAGGCCTCCCATCCACCTCTCCTCCCACCCTAGCAAGCCAAGTAAAATTTATAAGCGCCGAGATATCATGAGCTAGGCACACATAGTTTGCCTGCAGTCAGAAAACACGCAAGGCGGAAGAAATAGCTGACAGAGTAGCTTCTAGAGGGTGCCACCTTCCCCCTTCCCCAACCTTCAGGGAACCATGGCACGTTTTCGAAGTGCATGTTCTACTTCCACCCACATCCCCCCCTCGTCCCAACAAGGGGACGCGTGCAGGGAATTAGGGAGGGAGGTTAGGAAGGATATAAGCCTGTTTGCGGGGAGGGTGGGATTCCAGTTTAATATTGCCGCGCAGAGAGGTTACATCAGATCAGTCATCAATTCAAAATCAGTCGTGTAGAGAGCGGCGGGGGGAGATCGGACCCCCGGCCACAACAGTACAAGAGTACATGAGTACGTCAGTAAGACAGTTCATTATCACCGAGCTGAGAGAAGAGTTACGTCAAGAAATCGCGAGAGGACGTCAGAACGAACCCAGAAATGCAGTTCAGGGGAGACGTCACCAAACAGGGGTCTTTTCCAAGGCCGCCCACAACGCCGGATCTCCTCCACAGCCGTCAACATACCAGCAGAGTTAAGTATCAAGTCGCCGCCCAGAGAAGCC
>NQII01003954.1:175005-200403 GCA_002778355.1 Clitarchus hookeri
CACCCACTGTTAACTCGAATTAGCCAAAATAGAGTACCACACCTCGGAAGTGTTTCTGTATGTAGTTTTTGTTTAAACTCGAGACAATATATCCATCCAGTTAAGTGAAACGTCAAAAGACTACCTTATTAAAATACCCTCAAATCCCAGGCGCCTTATAGACTGTGCCTGGAGAAATTAACTCCAACCGTATAAACCACCCTGTGTGCCACAGGTGGGAAATAGCGTCAACTGTTACCCAAATGCAATCTTTCGTAATAGCAAAGTTTAGAAATTCATAGAAAGCTAGTTTTTGGAAATTACTCACAATGCACAAGTAGGAAATCAGTTCGTCAATTCCTACTTGATCGCCCAGAAATAACGAACGTGCTGGAGAAAATAAAGATTACTTACTAGGAAAATATAATTANTTCGTCAATTCCTACTTGATCGCCCAGAAATAACGAACGTGCTGGAGAAAATAAAGATTACTTACTAGGAAAATATCATTACAAAAAGGTTTTGCGGAATGGTTCTCATATTATGCCCTTCTCAATTTTGAAATGCTTTTTTTAGATTTTTTTTTAATCGCCTTGTTTCTCTACTGCTGACAATGTCACATCGGAATATTAAGTTAAAACCAATTACTTTGGTTTTAAATTGTTTTACGGTAAAAATTGTCACACAAAATATTAAACTAGAAAGATTTTCTGTAGGCCTAATTGATGTGTCTTGAAAGGCAATATCAATTTCCACAACACTAATTTAAAAACAACTTTCTTCACTTAGATGTATGTGATGGGCTGCTTGGGCGAACTTCCACTTGCTGAAGGAAGCGGAACTTCTCTGTAGTCTTGAACCTAGTGTTCCGTGACTATTGCTTCAGTAGTCATTTCATCGATTCCGTGGTTAAGATGCTCCACGACGGCAACGTCGTATTCGTTTCCATCATTATCTTCCAATTGCTCATGGAAGATATCGTAGACTCATTTGCAGTCTGTGCATTTACGGAACATTTTCTCCATGCCTTTATGCATCCGCAAGCTCTTAAACATCTCCTATTACAAGAAGTTAGTTTATGCAGAACATCCCGAGAAGACGCCGGGAATGTAGTGGTGATGGAGGCTAGTTCATTCTTGCTCTGCATAGATCCGCACAACTCCGCATTTTCGTTTATCTGAAGCCATTTTTTGTCCTGCAGAACATCCGAACGGGTGCTATTTGGTTGCTGTGTACATTGGTAACATAAAATGTTAAATTTATTTCTTTTCGCGGATTTTATACAGCACTGATGCCTGAAAATGTTTAATGCCCTGAAATACTTGCCAATGTGGCAGTGAAATCTGAAGGGGGAAACATTTTCCAGCTTCAGCTATGGTTTCTTCATTAGCAGCTCTGCTTACAAATACTTATTTTAATGTATTGTATTATTTAGCAAATTGCGAAGAGCAAATTTTCCTTGGCTTAACAGAACGAGCGTACCAACTCGTCTGCTACTGGTTTATCCATCTAGTTGAACTTAATACAAAACTTACCAAATTTTCCCTCTTGTAAATCTGTTTAAATAGGTGCTTCCATGGGTTTATATGGCTGTCAAAAGAATTAGATTATCTACAGATTCGCCGCCAGCTACTACATAACCAAATATACGGGACATACTAATTGAATGTTAATTATAAGCAAGTCGGTATCTTTCTTTTCTTGTCACACCATGAATTCAGATGCTTCAAATTTCCTCTAAATCATTTCACAAGTTGGCCTCTGTTATTATCATTGGCTAAAAATTTTTCTTGAGACACGTTTGAGATCATTGTATCTTCGAACATCATGTCGCTGCAATCTCTCCGCATATTTGGTTCCGCGGTCTCCTGAATATTTAGCATCTCCATCAATTATGATCGTAATATTCCATTTGTATATCGACTGAAATAATTTAACGTATTTGTTATAAATGCATGCAAACGATTCACAGCGATATCAGAAAACTCGATGCATTAATTATTGTTCAACANAACGTATTTGTTATAAATGCATGCAAACGATTCACAGCGATATCAGAAAACTCGATGCATTAATTATTGTTCAACAGTAGCACACATAGCTATATGTGTCAAATACTTGTGTATTTCTTTTTGAAAAGCGATAACGGAACGAAAGCAAGTTTATACTCAAGAAAGTACTGCAGGTGATCGTCACATAATTTTGCAATGTAAATTTTCTGCAGGAAAAAAGAAAAAAAGAGGAAAAAAGCACTACGGTTTAATGAAGTTTTTTACTCCATTTCTTTCTCTCTCTCTCTCTCTCTCTCTCTCTCTGTATTCTAATGTCAACAATCACGACACCACATGGCTTCATTCCGTCAACGGTTTTAATCTTTACATGTAACAATTTTTGCAGAACATGTAATNTACAAAAAGGTTTTGTGAAATGGTTCTCATATTATGCCCTTCTCAATTTTGAAATGCTTTTTTTAGATTTTTTTTTGATCGCCTTGTTTCTCTACTGCTGACAATGTCACATCGGAATATTAAGTTAAAACCAATTACTTTGGTTTTAAATTGTTTTACGGTAAAAATTGTCACACAAAATATTAAACTAGAAAGATTTTCTGTAGGCCTAATTGATGTGTCTTGAAAGGCAATTGCAATTTCCACAACACTAATTTAAAAACGACTTTCTTCACTTAGATGAATGTGATGGGCTGCTTGGGCGAACTTCCACTTGCTGAAGGAAGCGGAACTTCTCTGTAGTCTTGAACCAAGTGTTCCGTGACTATTGCTTCAGTAGTCATTTCATCGATTCCGTGGTTAAGATGCTCCACGACGGCAACGTCGTATTCGTTTCCATCATTATCTTCCAATTGCTCATGGAAGATATCGTAGACTCATTTGCAGTCTGTGCATTTACGGAACATTTTCTCCATGCCTTTATGCATCCGCAAGCTCTTAAACATCTCCTATTACAAGAAGTTAGTTTATGCAGAACATCCCGAGAAGACGCCGGGAATGTAGTAGTGATGGAGGCTAGTTCATTCTTGCTCTGCATAGATCCGCACAACTCCGCATTTTCGTTTATCTCAAGCCATTTTTTGACCTGCAGAACATCCGAACGGGTGCTATTTGGTTGCTGTGTACATTGGTAACATAAAATGTGAAATTTATTTCTTTTCGCGGATTTTATAGAGCACTGATGCCTGAAAATGTTTAATGCCCTGAAATACTTGCCAATGTGGCAGTGAAATCTGAAGGGGGAAACATTTTCCAGCTTCAGCTATGGTTTCTTCATTAGCAGCTCTGCTTACAAATACTTATTTTAATGTATTCTATTATTTAGCAAATTGCGAAGAGCAAATTTTCCTTGGCTTAACAGAACGAGCGTACCAACTCGTCTGCTACTGGTTTATCCATCATGTTGAACTTAATACAAAACTTACCAAATTTTCCCTCTTGTAAATCTGTTTAAATAGGTGCTTCCATGGGTTTATATGGCTGTCAAAAGAATTAGATTATCTACAGATTCGCCGCCAGCTACTACATAACCAAATATACGGGACATACTAATTGAATGTTAATTATAAGCAAGTCGGTATCTTTCTTTTCTTGTCACACCATGAATTCAGATGCTTCAAATTTCCTCTCAATCATTTCACAAGTTGGGCTCTGTTATTATCATTGGCTAAAAATTTTTCTTCAGACACGTTTCAGATCATTGTATCTTCGAACATCATGTCGCTGCAATCTCTCCGCATATTTGGTTCCGCGGTCTCCTGAATATTTAGCATCTCCATCAATTATGATCGTAATATTCCATTTGTATATCGACTGAAATAATTTAACGTATTTGTTATAAATGCATGCAAACGATTCACAGCGATATCAGAAAACTCGATGCATTAATTATTGTTCAACAGTAGCACACATAGCTATATGTGTCAAATACTTGTGTATTTCTTTTTGAAAAGCGATAACGGAACGAAAGCAAGTTTATACTCAAGAAAGTACTGCAGGTGATCGTCACATAATTTTGCAATGTAAATTTTCTGCAGGAAAAAAGAAAAAAAGAGGAAAAAAGCACTACGGTTTAATGAAGTTTTTTACTCCATTTCTTTCTCTCTCTCTCTCTCTCTCTCTCTCTCTCTCTCTGTATTCTAATGTCAACAATCACGACACCACATGGCTTCATTCCGTCAACGGTTTTAATCTTTACATGTAACAATTTTTGCAGAACATGTAATGCTCATCTACCACGCAAATCGAAGCAATGGAAGAGCCCAAAACTCTACGATTTTAGCTTCTATTGTTCGTAATGTGAAATAGGCCTACTGAGGAAACCAGAAAAATTAACGCACCATATACTCTACCTCGTGGTACAATTTATGCACAAAAGTGATGTAATAAATTTTACGTTAATCGTAAATGCAATAAGTTTACTTTTTCAGAAAAGATAAGTAAATTTATTTCTCATATTTATCTATAATTCAGTTTGTTAGGGCCTTAAGAGCTATTTTTCCAGTGAAAGAATTAAGTAATGAAACATTTTTTTTGACAGTATGTAAGTTAAGTTTAATTAAATATATGATCACTCCAGTTACAGTCGAGCATTAACATCAAAACAATTATAATACTTGCATCGGTCTGGAGGGATCCCAATCAATAGGGCTTTAAATCAACTATCAAATGGAAGATAAGCGTATGTGATCACCTTGTGTTAAAATGCGTACAAATCTGTTTATTTTGCATGTTCACGCTTAATCTGCTTTACATAAAATAGAACATTCTGTACCATAAATATTATATTTGCAAAATTTGTTTGGTAACATTTTTTGATAAATTCTTGCGCCCGTTTAAGTTTACAAGTCCAAATAACTAGNTATTTGCAAAATTTGTTTGGTAACATTTTTTGATAAATTCTTGCGCCCGTTTAAGTTTACAAGTCCAAATAACTAGGAACGTGTGTATGTATTAAATATATATTTATGTAACATATTTATAAATAAATATAAATGCAGTTAATATGATTATATATAGATATATGTATGTCAATATACTCACGTAAAAATATATAACCATATATGGTACGAAAAGGTTGTTATCAAAATGTATCCTTTTTAGTTTAATACAATATTTTCGTTATACAGATCACTATTCTGACCTTCCTATATAATGCGGTGAACAGCCGCATCTGTGTTGAACTATTATCGGCTTGCCTGTTGATTCTTTTTTGAGCTTAATTTACCGTTACATTTCTTTACGTGTCGTGTGTATTTCTATGCATTCTGCATTTAGAATTAACTTTTTTATTTGAAAACTTGTTTTAGTTTGTTTGGAAGTTGTCCGTGTTTGCGCGTAAAACTTGAGCTCTGTTTTTCACATATATCACTTGAGGAAATATTGTGAAATAGAGCGTACATGTACATATTACGTTTATCGTCTGTACAAAACGTTTTAAAACTTTCGCAGATTAAAAATCTGCTGTGAGTAAAAGGTCACTGAGAGAGAGAGAGAGAGAGAGAGCGATATCGAAGGAATGAGGGGGGGGGGGTGTGATGAAGAGAGAGGGAAAAAATAGAGATTACTATTCCTTCTAGAATAAGTCAAGGAATATTGCGTACAACATGAGTGTGTGTACAAAGAGCTTGTGCAATCCAGAAATTAACACAAGCGGTAGCATTTTTATATTTTTTTTTATATTCGTTTAAAGCTTCAAAAGATTATCTTCCTGAAATATAAAAATACAAATCTTGGAAGGATTTATGAAATTATAAAGTTGGAACATTTGTAACACCTTTTACAAGAAAGCAACTGCTCAGTAAGCGTCAGTATAAAAATGAAAGTCTGAAACAAAAACAAATATATAAGTACTCCACAGCGAAGTATTCACGCCGAAATTAAATCATCTTTATGTCAACTTGATTCAGATTTTTATTTATGCATTCTCGTTGTCTCGACTTTTAAAAAATACACGGTGCTTTTAAATATCTCGGCTATCGAATATCCGGAACATTTAAGACAAAATCATTATTTCAACGCTATCCTGCGAAGTAAAAGTAAAACTGTTCCCATACTCTGCACTCATACAAGTGCTAATCTCCCCTCATATGGAGTTAACTAGCGAGAAGGCGCAGTGCTAAAACTTCGGACTTGCACTAGGGAGCATACGGGNAAATATATAAGTACTCCACAGCGAAGTATTCACGCCGAAATTAAATCATCTTTATGTCAACTTGATTCAGATTTTCATTTATGCATTCTCGTTGTCTCGACTTTTAAAAAATACACGGTGCTTTTAAATATCTCGGCTATCGAATATCCGGAACATTTAAGACAAAATCATTATTTCAACGCTATCCTGCGAAGTAAAAGTAAAACTGTTCCCATACTCTGCACTCATACAAGTGCTATCTCCCCTCATATGGAGTTAACTAGCGAGAAGGCGCAGTGCTAAAACTTCGGACTTGCACTAGGGAGCATACGGGNATCTCCCCTCATATGGAGTTAACTAGCGAGAAGGCGCAGTGCTAAAACTTCGGACTTGCACTAGGGAGCATACGGGTTCGAATCCCTGCCTTCGGCAATTGTGATTTCTTTTCTCAATGGTTTATCGAACTCACTGTTGGTGAATTCTGAGACTGTTTCTTTCTGCAGGTTGAGGCCAATTCTTTCAGTGCTCTATCTCTTATGGCCTCGCTGTCGACGAAACATTGTCCCTACCTACCTACCTATCTAAGATGGAGTTAAAATTTTTGAACCTCATTTACAACGTGTGCCCCTGTACGACGAAAAGACCACAATCAAATATTATAAAATATTCAACAAAGAAATGCAGTGAGGCCTTGGCACAAAGAACTCACTGTTACGTGTCGCTAAATTGCACCGCGCGAGCGAGCAAAGAGTGTGTGGAGGACAAAGTAATGACATGATAGCGGGCGGCTAGAATGGTGCAATTTTGGAAGATCAGGCGAGCGATAATCCAACACCCGCGTATCTTTTTACAAAAGCGTGTTGCGGCTATAGTTTCTCTCAGCGTGACTCGGGGTGCGATGAACCTTCCAGGTCAAGGCCAGCGATATTATTTAAGCACGACAGACCTCCGAGTCGGGAGTTTATGAGAGTTGGGAGTTTAGGCGATTAAGCAGACTTAAGCGATAGACGACGAGCCAGAAAAGAAAATACAAGCACTGTAAGTAACCAGCGGGAGAAATATCTGCGACTGCGAGCATGGGTGTAGTGAACAGTGCGACTGGAGTGCGGGACTATTGGACTGAATGCATGAGTTTAAGACATTTTAACCTATTCAGACATACATTAATTTACTGTTTCAGATGTTGCAAACAACATTTTTTATGATGATTGCTGTACTTATTTTGACACAACANCATACATTAATTTACTGTTTCAGATGTTGCAAACAACATTTTTTATGATGATTGCTGTACTTATTTTGACACAACACTTGCTTCGTTGTCGCAGCCAATGAGCTGTAGGCTATATGCTCACCTATAGTAATATGAAATAATTATTACCTATGCCAGTAAGACGGTTTGCGAATCATTCACCAACAGGTAAGTTCATTGGTCATTGAGCTTCACAGTGTGCATTACAGATAAACATTGCCGACACGTGCGTAATGTGCACAATCGTGTACACTGGGTCTGAATGGGTAAAATAATGTCAACGGACAGACTGAACCTATGTTGATGATGAGTGTGAATTAATTGACTCTAACAATCAGACTCATTGAGAAGGTTTTTAATTACAGTTGAGATAGGCATTAAATATTGCGCTCACTGAGAAACAGAAAGAGTAAATGTGGAGATAAGCAGATTAATGCTGTAAATATAAGCTTTGTAAATAAATTTAAATAAAATTTAGCTATTTTATTTTTCCTAATTTCTAAATCTCTTACGAACTCGGGTACTCCTATTGCAAGAATATCTCAAACAAATCAATAAAATGCAGGTTCAGAGGGATACTAGAAAGATGAGAACATTTAAGGCGTGTCTTGCAGTTGTTCATTAATGAACATTTTTTAAAAATGTTTAATTACTTATGCGTTTTCCAACGGGAACTAACAGCTTAATATTTCCATTATAATATAATATAAACATCGCAAAGACTACAACATAACCATAAATTGGGTGTATTAGATCCGATGCTTGATAATACAAATATTCTTAAAAATTGTGGCAAAACTTGTTAAAAAATAAAGATATCCAGAAACAATTTTAAAGCTTCAAAATGTTACCCAGTAAATTGCTAAAGCCCGTAGGAGGCTTACCTAACATCTAAAGTCCAAGTATCTATAGAATACGAAGCAATGTTATAAACTCAGACTTAATTTAAAATTACGCCATTAGTACCCCATAATTATGACGAATGATGATCATAATAATTAATATACATTGAATAAGTTTTCTGACAGACGAAGTTCGGCGTTATATGGTTTTCAGGTAAGCAAATGTCCGTTGTGACTTAACTATTGTGCATTGGCCGTCGGGACAGTTGAGAGCCAGTGATACGAAGGTTGTTTCACTAACATTACCCTGGAGACTAGGGAATCTCAGGCGGTTGCACGCAGTTCCGCCAGTAAAGAGAGATCTCAAACACGCCAGGAAACAGAAGTCGGGAAACTGAAATAAGACGCAACCCGCAAACCATTAAATATAAAAGATCTGGGTCATAGAACACTAGCTAGTAACATATAAACCAATCGCAACGTTAGTAAAAGTTAGAATACTTGGTGTGTGACTGAGATCAAGCCAATTAACTTTAGTATTCGCCACAGAGGGTAAACAGACGAAAATCCAATACAAGAAATACATGTTGGTGTAAATTGCTAAACAAACACAAACTAAAGCACACGCCATATAATAAAAAAAAATAGAAAAAAAACTACTAAGCACTGCATTGCTTCAACAGGAATGAAAATATAAAATCCTGACTGGCAAATCAAGGTCGGAAGAGCACATACATGAGAGCAAGATGGCCACACGCCATCTTGATTCCTTGGCAGCAGAAAGTGCTTGAAGCAAGGCTCGTGCATTACACAAAATAGTGAAACAAAAGACGAACGAAACTATTATATTCTTGCCGTTAGATGTCGACGGTTGTCCAGAAGAGGCGAATTACGCCCAGACACACCAGGGAAGGGGGTAATATCACGTGAACAGATTTTTTTTTTGTAAAATCACGCGCTCATTGCATGGATACGCCTATAAAACCACAAAAAATGCAGCTGCAGAGCAGCGAGTGCGATACAACACTCAAAAGGCGACCAACGAGGGAATTCACAACGCTGCATATGCACATCCGGCCGACAAACTGAAACGCGAGATGGCAGGCAACAAACGTGATACTAAACGTAACTTCCAAAACACAGAATTAAATCAACTAAAACCGAAATAACGAGAAAAATATTTAAACTGTGAAATAATGACCAACTATGAATATATATGTGACAAAAGTTAAACGACTTCCTATTTACGCTCTTATGAACAATTAAATTAAAATATACAAAACATTACTATAGTATAAGTTGTCTTAAATAAACGCCAGACAAACGTAAAAAAATTTATAATTTTAAATACTTAAGTTGCAGATTGCTTTAATAGAAAATAAAAGCACGCTTTACCGCATTGATTAAAATACAAAAGGTGCCCAAACATTTAAATAATAATGCTCGCAATAGAACTCACCGAAATAAAATTAAAAAAATTGCGTTTCAAAGTTGTTATAAACAGTGCTGCATTTTATAAAGGCGCACGCGTTCCTCCGCATGTACGTTTATTCAGGTGGAGAACCGAGCTCAGTTCTGTTAGGAATGTATTTATCTCTATCGGTATTACAGCGATGTCCCTCAGACGCATCATGCAAATTGTCCCAAATTATTCGTCGTGATTACAGTGACATTTTTATTCGAACCGTAACTGGCAGTCCGCAAAACACATTTCACACTCGCTCTTCCGCCAATTTAAATATTAGTCACTGCCATTTTTCGAATGTTCTGAGGCTTTTTCATACCAGGCGCGAAATACCTTTGGCGGAATGTTGTCACTGGATCCCTCACCCACACTGACCAGTCACTGTAAATCTTAATGAAAAATCCGTAAATCTGCATCATATTTTGTATTCTGTGTGCAGTTGCAGGTATCACTTTGTCGAAACATTTTTGCAATTTCATTAATGTGACATTATTTCCTCTAACGTACCTTTAATTATTAAAATGTTATAAACTATATAATATGAAAATAATGCGAGTATATCTTTTAATGGTAAAATATAAGATACAAAAAACAATATTCTTAAAAAATTTAAAGTTTGTAATTAGTATTGTATTTTTTAATATAAATAAAATAATTATGTAAAAAATATTAATTTTTACACATTGTACAACTCTGAAATACATAATTAAATATATATATAGTTACAAATTATTTCTATTGTAAATATCTATAAATAAGTAATTTATTTGGTATGAAAAAATAGCATTCGTTTATAATATAAATTGTGAATTTATACTACACTACCTTGTAAACATATCCCAATGTGCTGCTGCATAAACTTCATCGTACTGTTGATATAATTTTGATATCTTTATCTTTCACTTTTAAATGAGTACAGCAGTGCGCGTCTCACTACGGTCTTCGTAATGAGCTGAGTCGTATTACCTGTTTAGTTTCCTTAAAATATATGCTGTCTTATTTAAACTTTATTTTTAATTTCGAAGCTATTAATGTGTAAAGCATAGTTTAGTATTCATAAGAATTCAATTTTTGCGGTTAATTGTGTTTTTTTTTTTAAATTTTCGTTTGGTAGGTACGATATTAAGCTTTGGTGGTTTAGTTCTACAATTATTTCGACAAATAGCATGTTGCTCTACAAACAAACAAACCTGTTGTTTCATAATTACAGATACCTATAAAAGTTACTGCGATGTAATTTTAGAGAGTGAATTTTCTCAACACAACAATAAAATTATCAATATTTTAAAATCCAGACATATGCATAGCGCAACTGAAAATTTACTTTTGTAGGAGATGGCAGACTTATAATCAACTTGTGTACGTGAGGCTAATGGTAAGCCTAAAAGTTGTTGGTACCTTCAGTGCTNGGTAATATCACGTGAACAGATTTTTTTTTTGTAAAATCACGCGCTCATTGCATGGATACGCCTATAAAACCACAAGAAATGCAGCTGCAGAGCAGCGAGTGCGATACAAGACTCAAAAGGCGACCAACGAGGGAATTCACAACGCTGCATATGCACATCCGGCCGACAAACTGAAACGCGAGATGGCAGGCAACAAACGTGATTCTAAACGTAACTTCCAAAACACAGAATTAAATCAACTAAAACCGAAATAACGAGAAAAATATTTAAACTGTGAAATAATGACCAACTATGAATATATATGTGACAAAAGTTAAACGNATGACCAACTATGAATATATATGTGACAAAAGTTAAACGACTTCCTATTTACGCTCTTATGAACAATTAAATTAAAATATACAAAACATTACTATAGTATAAGTTGTCTTAAATAAACGCCAGATAAACGTAAAACAATTTATAATTTTAAATACTTAAGTTGCAGATTGCTTTAATGGAAAATAAAAGTACGCTTTACCGCATTGATTAAAATACAAAAGGTGCCCAAACATTTAAATAATAATGCTCGCAATAGAACTCACCGAAATAAAATTAAAAAAATTGCGTTTCAAAGTTGTTATAAACAGTGCTGCATTTTATAAAGGTGCACGCGTTCCTCCGCATGTACGTTTATTCAGGTGGAGAACCGAGCTCAGTTCTGTTAGGAATGTATTTATCTCTATCGGTATTACAGCGATGTCCCTCAGACGCATCATGCAAATTGTCCCAAATTATTCGTCGCGATTACAGTGACATTTTTATTTGAACCGTAACTGGCCGTCCGCAAAACACATTTCACACCTCGCTCTTCCGCCAATTTAAATATTAGTCACTGCCATTTTTCGAATGTTCTGAGGCTTTTTCATACCAGGCGCGAAATACCTTTGGCGGAATGTTGTCACTGGATCCCTCACCCACACTGACCAGTCACTGTAAATCTTAATGAAAAATCCGTAAATCTGCATCATATTTTGTATTCTGTGTGCAGTTGCAGGTATCACTTTGTCGAAACATTTTTGCAATTTCATTAATGTGACATTATTTCCTCTAACGTACCTTTAATTATTAAAATTTTATAAACTATATAATATGAAAATAATGCGAGTATATCTTTTAATGGTAAAATATAAGATACAAAAAACAATATTCTTAAAAAATATAAAGTTTGTAATTAGTATTGTATTTTTTAATATAAATATAATAATTATGTAAAAAATATTAATTTTTACACATTGTACAACTCTGAAATACATAATTAATAATATATATAGTTACAAATTATTTCTATTGTAAATATCTATAAATAAGTAATTTATTTGGTATGAAAAAATAGCATTCGTTTATAATATAAATTGTGAATTTATACTACACTACCTTGTAAACATATCCCAATGTGCTGCTGCATAAACTTCATCGTACTGTTGATATAATTTTGATATCTTTATCTTTCACTTTTAAATGAGTACAGCAGTGCGCGTCTCACTACGGTCTTCGTAATGAGCTGAGTCGTATTACCTGTTTAGTTTCCTTAAAAAATATGCTGTCTTATTTAAACTTTATTTTTAATTTCGAAGCTATTGATGTGTAAAGCATACTTTAGTATTCATAAGAATTCAATTTTTGCGGTTAATTGTGTTTTTTTTTTTAAATTTTCGTTTGGTAGGTACGATATTAAGCTTTTGTCGTTTAGTTCTGCAATTATTTCGACAAATAGCATGTTGCTCTACAAACAAACAAACCTGTTGTTTCATAATTACAGATACCTATAAAAGTTACTGCGATGTAATTTTAGAGAGTGAATTTTCTCAACACAACAATAAAATTATCAATATTTTAAAATCCAGACATATGCACAGCGCAACTGAAAATTTACTTTTGTATGAGATGGCAGACTTATAATCAACTTGTGTACGTGAGGCTAATGGTAAGCCTAAAAGTTGTTGGTACCTTCAGTGCTNGAGATGGCAGACTTATAATCAACTTGTGTACGTGAGGCTAATGGTAAGCCTAAAAGTTGTTGGTACCTTCAGTGCTCATGAGATATATGGAGACAGATAAAGTAATGACGTGTTGTTGATTTAGTTGTTAACAATAGAACACGGGCACTTAGGGCACGTTGGCTTCTGGCAAATGTTCCCAAGAGCACACTTTGGCGCAGCGCCATCTGTATCTTTGCCAGGGCTCTGTCGAAAAACCTTTCACTGACCATCTGATCGTGTCCTTCATTATTCACTTTGTCATTTCATGTCGCCTCGACGTATTTTCCCGCATGTCTACACTAACTTGGAAGTATATGTACAATTATATCCGTTAATATGTTGTTTTTTTTCCGGTGTTAAATCAAGTCACTGGATAAACTGACACATCATTTAATGCATCTAAATGTTAGGAGGGAATCGAATAAGCTGTAAATGTCATTCACGTTAAACGCATCTCTATCAATGATTTCTCACTTGTGCTTGTAAACGTTTGATAGCATAATTAAGGAAAAGAAATTGGTGTTGTAAGCAGATGTATGAAAATTAAGCCGATTGGAGAAGTCAACGAATGAGTAGACATTTACGTCATGGCTGCAGACATTCCGAGTACAAGTAGCAGCTAGGCATGGGGAATATCTGTAGTCGCCGGTACTTTGCCAATGCGACTGGAATGTCACGTGTCGCTGTTGCAACTGCGGCTGGAAANGGAATATCTGTAGTCGCCGGTACTTTGCCAATGCGACTGGAATGTCACGTGTCGCTGTTGCAACTGCGGCTGGAAGTCACAGTGCCAATACCCGCGACAGCGACTTGGCATCGCTGCACTCGCTCTAAAGTCACCATCTGCTACCAGTGCCCGCGTCCTTTGCTATCGCTGGTCGCCGCGACACAGCAACTACAGCGACATCAAGTATGGCAGTCACTACACGTAGACACGGGCCATGAACACGAGCTCTGCTAGTAGCTCTGTTGGAAATAAATAAGTTGTGGGTTTGAATTATGTAATTTTGTTCCTCATCAGTTTAACTTTACCAAACGACGACAACGAAACCTAATACAGTATAATTTTTTGTTGTTATGAAATGCAGGCAATAATTAGATTTGCAATAATCTAGTTTTTTTTGTTGCATGGTTGGCTGATGTCATTCCAAAATAAGACTTTAGAATAAACATAGTTTGACAGTGAGATGGAAAATAAATCGCACTAGGTGGGGACCATTTATGTATTATACGTATTGGTGAAACAGTTTTACAACTGTGCGTTATAAAAAAAAATCTGACGCAAAGGCGAATATTTATTGAAACAATAACATTAGACAATGATGCTTTAAAATCGACATTTTTGAAACACTTAGTTTGTAATATTTTTTATTCGTTCCTCTACCGAGCTCAGAAACACAGTGACAGCGCGTTGTAACGTATCGGCAGTAAATGCAGGTGTTACAGTCTCTTCGCTTTAGACGTAACACGCATCACATTACACTATCACGTATTATGTAACGTTGTCGTTTCGGAATCCATATTACTATTCATCACGCAAGCACGTAAACTTCGTGTATCGTACAAAAATATGACACGATATTCCAAATAACAAATTTACATGCGTATAGATTGTGTCTAACAAAACTCCATCCGTATTGTGATTGACTAGCACGATTACATGCTTCCTAGTAGCGTACCGCCCAACATCTTGCCTCCAAAAAATTTTCTTTACGTGACGTGTATCTAAAGATATAGTAATAAGTCTTATTAAAACACATAAGACGTCTAAGTTGAACGTGTTACTCGCAACGCGTTACGTGAAACGGTGACGTTGGGTAACTGCGACCATGTCGCATGACCACGATTTGGCCCTGTTATTTCTATGTAGCAAGTCGCCACATTTCGCAGGTACAAACTTTTGTCTCTGTTCCCATCCCTATCCCTATTTGAAGCTGCATGTGTATGGCCTTGCCTCCGATTCAACAGGAATACCGTACACAGAGCTTTTCAACTCACTACTTTTTACATACATCAAATATGATAATATATATAATTTATATATATGTAAAGGTTGACTACACTGCTCCATAGACGCTCTGCAACCTCGCTGCAACCTTCCCTTCATTTGTCANTATATATGTAAAGGTTGACTACACTGCTCCATAGACGCTCTGCAACCTCGCTGCAACCTTCCCTTCATTTGTCAACGTTGTTATCACTTCTTTATCTTGTGACTTCTTTGTTTCTTTACTTTGTTGAATGTACGTGTAATTTAATTCTTTTATATATAATAAAATCACGTTCAAGAATCCTACAAATTAAATAACAGGATGTCAACTAGTAAGGAAATTACCCAACTTTATGTTCGAGTTGTGTAGCAAGCTGAGAATTACTTTGTGATATCGTGTATATCTACTAATAAGGAGGTATGGCATTTATTAACAGAAGAATACGGAGAGCTGCAACTTCACTGTACATTATCAAGTAAGAAACCTGTACAAAATGCATCAGCTGTAATAATGTAAATGGTTATAGAACAATAGCTATAAAGATTTACAATGATATTAAGTCAGTATATTTCGACGAAGAGGACAATATCTGTTTCCAAAAATTTTCATTAGAAGAATACGTTCCCGTGCTGGGATCTCAACTTCATGATCATCTACAACTAGAATTAGAAGATCGAATTAAGCGATTTGAGCTTCTGTTGAAATTAAATTCAACCCAAGACGAAACAAAATTACATCACATTGAAAATAAANAATTAAGCGATTTGAGCTTCTGTTGAAATTAAATTCAACCCAAGACGAAACAAAATTACATCACATTGAAAATAAAAATTTTTTATCTAAATTTGAAAAAAGACAATACGATCCTACAGAATGGTTACGTAGATTTGATGACAAATGCAATCGATTTCAGGTAAATTCAGATAGACTAAGAATCCAGGCTTTATGTTTCTTTGTCACGGACTCGGCAAAAGACTAGTATGAAACTATAGACTATTTCTATCCAGATTGGCGAAGGACCCTCCAATGGAAGAGTTCTTTCCGTAATGTTTTTGTTGATAAAGTCTGGTCGATTGTTAGGAAAGCTTTTAACTACTAATACTTGGGAGAGTCCTTAATCGATAATGCACTTACCAAAGAGAAACTATGCCTGGAAGTGGAAGCTAAAGGTACTGAATTATATTTTATCAACCAGATAGTGTTTGGTTTTCCAAGTGAAGCTCAAGAAGAAATTGATAGGGAAGAGATAACTACTCTTGATGGTCTGTATACTGGGCTTCGAAAGAGGGAAGACGCTTTTGCCAGAAGGAAAAGGGAAAAACCGTTAAGTCCGAAATGTATAAAAAGAATTTCTTTATAAGAAAAATGACCCCCAACAGAAAAATTAAGCTCTACGGAAGGAGTGTTCAATTTGTGCTGCCCTTGGTTTTGAAGTCGTTCCCATCCAGTAGCTGAATGTCGCAACAAGAATTCGGCCTCTAAAGCACTACGATCAAATACGACAGAACATTCTACAAATCTAAATGATATGGAAATATTGAAAGTTGATTTTGATAAAACAAATTTAAACTGAGTAACAGGGCGAAATTAGATGCGCTGATAAAATTTAACATCGTTATTAATGACAATTTAAAAACCAAAGCTGTTTATGATAGCGGCTCAAATGTCACACTTATTAATCAACGAATACGACTAAACGAATTCAACTTTAATTATCTTGTTTTTCCACATGATTCAACAATCAGCGGACTTGATTTCACTTCCGCTCAGACTACAATTATGCTTCGTATTGGAAGTATTACAGACTACATAACTACTTTTAATGTAAAGAATGATAATTTCTCCTATGATCTCTTGCTTTTCAGAAATTTAAGTTTATTCGAAATGAGAATCTAAGAATTTTTCAACGCATAAATAGCGAAAACGTAATATATCTACAGGAAGATCGATCAAATAATGATCAAATGCAGACTCCAGAAGATACTGAAGATTTGGATAGAGATATTGAAGTAAATTCTGATGAAAATTTGAATACAGATGAATTTGAAGATGACTTACAACATATTGAGAATGATGAGAAGAAAGAAACCATTTTTCAAATAATTGAAAAATATTGGCATTTGTTTGCAAAAGATAAATTTGATATAAGCAAAGTGCGATCACAAGACGCTGAGATAAAAATTCTTACGGACGAATACGTCACCTCTCGCACATACAAATGTTCAATCCCTGACGATACAGAAATCNTGCTGATTTGCTTAAGTTGAAATTAATAGAACAAAAAGGTGTACTAAAAACAATCAGCGGACTTGATTTCACTTCCGCTCAGACTACAATTATGCTTCGTATTGGAAGTATTACAGACTACAATTATGCTTCGTATTGGAAGTATTACAGACTACATAACTACTTTTAATGTAAAGAATGATAATTTCTCCTATGATCTCTTGCTTTTCAGAAATTTAAGTTTATTCGAAATGAGAATCTAAGAATTTTTCAACGCATAAATAGCGAGAACGTAATATATCTACAGGAAGATCGATCAAATAATGATCAAATGCAGACTCCAGAAGATACTGAAGATTTGGATAGAGATATTGAAGTAAATTTTGATGAAAATTTGAATACAGATGAATTTGAAGATGACTTACAACATATTGAGAATGATGAGAAGAAAGAAACCATTTTTCAAATAATTGAAAAATATTGGCATTTGTTTGCAAAAGATAAATTTGATATAAGCAAAGTGCGATCACAAGACGGTGAGATAAAAATTCTTACGGACGAATACGTCACCTCTCGCACATACAAATGTTCAATCCCTGACGATACAGAAATCAGAACTCAGATTAAGAAATTACTACAAACCGGGATCATAGAATAATCTGATTCTCCATTTTCGTCTCCTGTAACTTTAGCTTACAAGAGAGACGAAGGAAGAAAATCATGCCTATGCATCGACTTTCGAAAATTAAACAAGTTGGTAGTTCCAGAATGTTTTCTTTTCCATACAATTCAAGATGTGATTCACAAAGATGTAAATTGTGAATATTTTACAGTATTAGATATAAATTCTGCCTTTTAGTGCATCACACTTAAAGTACAAGATCGAAAAAAACTTATTTTATCACTAAGTATGGAAAGTTCATGTTCGAAGTTCTTCCCTTTGGTTTAAAGAACGCTCCAGCAANGATATAAATTCTGCCTTTTAGTGCATCACACTTAAAGTACAAGATCGAAAAAAACTTATTTTATCACTAAGTATGGCAAGTTCATGTTCGAAGTTCTTCCCTTTGGTTTAAAGAACGCTCCAGCCACATTCCAGAGGATATTGTCAAATATAATACGAAGAAATAATTTGGATGAGTTCGCCATCAATTACATTGATGATATCTTGATTTTCTCCGGAACCTTGGAGGACCATCTCAATAATATTATAAAATTTTTGCAAGTTATCTACTCTGAAGGCTTCAAATTAAAACTAGTTAAATGTTTGTTCGCAGCCAAATCAGTCGAGTACCTTGGACACATTATTTCGAAGAACACAGTTTCTCCAGCCCAAGAAAATTTAGTCTCTATCCAAAATCTTCAAAGACCTTCTGATAAGAGTGGTGTGCGGAGTATTCTGGGTTCTATAAACTTCTACTTGACATATATAGAAAATAATACGCAGAAACTAGAACTACTACATCATCTATCGAGGAAAGATGTCAAATTTTAATGGTCTGATGACTGTGAACAGACCTTCAAGATGATTAAGGAATATTTATGCTCTTAACCGTTCCTGACTATCTACGATATTGAAAAACCCGTCTTCATAAAGACAGATGCCAGCTACAAAGGTATCGGCGCAACACTCAAACAACCCCAAGAAGACGGAATACTACATCCTGTTGCGTATTTCTCTCGCAAGCTCTCAAATAGAGAAAATCGTTTAGACATTATTCATCTCGAACGCAAAGCTATTAAAGATAAAATAAAGTTTTTGCAGTACTACTTAATTGGACGTCACTTTACGGTCTGCAGTGATCACAAACCGTTAGAGAATTTAAAGACAAAAGGCAGAACTGATGAAATCCTTGGAGACCTAATTCTTTATTAATCTCAATTTTACTTTAATATTATATATAAAAATGGAAAAAAAAAATTCTGGCTGATCTCGTTTTAAGAAATCCAGTCCTTCGAGAATAAATATGCGATGCAAGTTGTACATTTAAAAGATATATCAACTCTAATAAAAGACCAAATAGATCATCTCTCAGAGTTGAAAGCAGCTAAGCAGATACAGTATAAAGGAGGGATCATACTCAAGAAATTAAGAGAAAAATTAAGAATTTTTGTTTCTTCCACATTAGGAAATGAAATAATTGAACTTGTTCGTAAACATTATGGTCACATCGGTCCAGCACAGATGATTGCAACCATCAGACTACATTTTTACTTCAAGGGTCTGGACAAAGCTATACATACCTTTTATAAAAACTGTAAGATTTGTATTGAAAACAAAGTTCGTCGTAGTCGTGCTATCGGTCTACTCTCACAACTAGGCCCTGCTACAGAGCCTTTTCAAATAATGTCACTCGATAGTGTCGGAGGCTTTGCTGGAAACCGAGCCACCAAACGATACATGCATATCCTGGTGGATCATTTCACCAGATAAACGTGGATCTCCACTACAAAATGTAAGAACGCCCAACATTTTATAAATTTGATTAATCAATTCTCCCAACAAAATGCTATCTCAATCCTAATAGCAGATCAATATACAGGAATCAATTATAGTGACTTCAAGAACTATTTAGAAAAAAAAACAGGAATGAAATCGTCTTTAGATGCATTGATCACTCCGAATCAAACGGGCTTAATGAGCGATTACACCNAAAAAAAACAGGAATGAAATCGTCTTTAGATGCATTGATCACTCCGAATCAAACGGGCTTAATGAGCGATTACACCAAACATTAGTAAATCGCTTCCGGTCTAAAATTAACAACGATAACCATAAAGCCTGGCCAACCCTGGCACAGGAGTGTGTAAACGAGTACAATGATACCATTCATAGCTCCTCACNCATAAAGCCTGGCCAACCCTGGCACAGGAGTGTGTAAACGAGTACAATGATACCATTCATAGCTCCTCACACTTTCACCATCATACTTACTACTGGGAAAGAAGTCCGCGATATCGCCTCTTCAAGAAAACTACCAAACATCTCTTGAAGGAGACAGCAAAATAGCTCTCCGGAATTCTATGAANCAATGATACCATTCATAGCTCCTCACACTTTGCACCATCATACTTACTACTGGGAAAGAAGTCCACGATATCGCCTCTTCAAGAAAACTACCAAACATCTCTTGAAGGAGACAGCAAAATAGCTCTCCGGAATTCTATGAANCGATATCGCCTCTTCAAGAAAACTACCAAACATCTCTTGAAGGAGACAGCAAAATAGCTCTCCGGAATTCTATGAAGAGTTTTCAAATAAATAAGAAACGTGTAGATAAGAATCGACGACAGTACACCTTCAATGTTGGTGAATTAGTCTATATCGAAAATGGAAATAGGCTGAATCGTAATACGTTATATCCAGTTCGAATCGGACCCTATCCAATCATCAGGTATATCTTGCCGACATTCTATGAAGTTGCCTGTGGAAAGAAAAAGAAGATTTATAATTTCTTCCATTCCGGAAAACTGCTTCCTTTTTCCCTGCGGCAACCGACTTCAAAGGGGGGCGGGGGGTGTAAAGGTTGGCTACAATGTTTTATAGACGCTCTGCAACCTCGCTGCAACCTTCCCTTAATTTTTAAATGTTGTTATCACATGTTTGCCTTGCGACTTCTTTGTTACTTTTCTATGCTGAATTTACGTGTAATTAAATTATTTTATATAGAATAAAATAACGTTTAACAATCCTACATATAGTAGTGTGAAGTCGGAGGAGCGAGCATCGCGGCCAATCGTGTTGAAAACACGTGACCCCGAAAATGAAAAGCAACTTTCTTTGGCAACGCATGATGTACAGTATGTCTCGCAGCATCAGCAGATATATAAATATGTTCTGTTTCATACACATGTTATAATACAGAAAGCTTTATGGTTTCTTTCACTACCCCTTAAAATTTGAGCACACATTATTCTGAAACTATCTGTATCGGACTGAGAAGTGCAGCATATTGGTAACTTAATTAACGAATCTTTTACAGTCAAAATTGGAGAATAAATATCTTCGAAACATGTTTAACAGAAACACTATGGTGCAAGTTACCATTTCTATTGCTTATACTATTTTTTCGCCTTGATATCTATGCATTTTTGAGGCATGATAGAAGAACCAATGTAATGAGGGTTCTATTATCATTTTCTGAAGTTAACCCTTTCACTCTTAATTATCGTGTCCACTACTGTCGACATATTGCAAAGGAATTAAATGAGTGATAAGAGCTGTAGACAGCAAAGATTATGGCCCAGTGGTATAAGTTTCTTCCCCGCGGGTAATGTTTTTTGCGAACATTTCTACAGCTCTGGTTGGTATGTAGTTTTCCAATGAATTTTAAGCACAAAGTACATATTTCATTGCTTGAACGAATGAAGCAAATTTTAAGTCAGGGCAAGTACAGCACGAACCATAATATTACTTTATTGAAATAATTTACAAAATAAATTAATGATTGACTTAATGGGATACGAACTTCTCTCAATTTAGAAAAAAATAGTTTTATCACTGTCCATATTGAGAAGGAAGTAATACATTTATTTCCATGTAACTGTATTTGGTTGTTGTATTTGTTATTGCGTTAACGTCCAGCTGTCTTCGCGCCTTAAATTCTTTTATATCTCCCTTCTGTGAGTTGCACGCCACGAGAAAAATTGTGCCATTTGATAATATACCCAAAATATTCAAACACACCTGTTGGAACAGTTACTTAATTACGCAATACTATGGTGTTTGACTGGTATATTCTTAATAAAACACATATGTTTGTGCGTGACAAAACAATTTGCATCAAACATTTAACGTAAAAAAGCGAATTTTCTGTTAAAACCTTCTTTTGCAAGCATAATACAAGCTTATGTCGTTTAACGTATTTTTCGCCAGTACACTATATGTTTATGAGGTTGCTTAAAATAATGGTGTGATGTGCTACTTACATAAGCACGACGTCAAGAGAATAGTATTACTGTTGCTGTATGAAACCATCCCGAGTGACGTGATTATGGCCATTAGTGCATGCGAAACTCGGATAGTATCAATTTAGCATCGCTGGTGGGGCGGTGTAGCTCCGCGGAATAGTGTGCGTGTTAATGAACGATTGCACGATAGACGATGAGGAAGGGTGCGGAGGGTAGGCAGGTTGGCAGGGAACTGTCTGCAGCCGACTGTAAACAGCTGGCCGTTGCCGCAGGAGAGAAACCCCGCCCCGACAACCAGGCGGTTGCCTTGACGGCAAGCATCATATTCCACTTTTCATTCCTAATTTTGAATGCTTTTTTATGATTTTAAAAATGTACATTTTGAAAGTACGTCGCTTGTGCAGTAGCTATTGACATTAAACTGCAATAAGGAATCAAAAATTAAATTAGAAACCCAAAATTATGTCACCAAATCGATTCTACCAAAATTTGGCTGAATAAATATCGTGACATTATCATGAGTTTATTTAAAAGTTTTTATATCTGTAGTGTAGAATAATGTAAATAGCTAGCTCGCTGTATTCGTACTTTCGAAAGTTTTTTCTTTAAACACGTTAGTAACAGCGGAACACAAATCATCCAATATTACGCGAGCAGTTATAACTTAAAAATGTTCAAATGCCAAATATTTCTAAAAATTTCGAAGAAATTTTATGGTTTTGTGACACTATATCAATGACGACTAAATTAAAATACCCAGTAGTTCAGAAAACAACATTCATCAGTTTATGACATACATATGAGAGTTTTAACTTAAAAAGTGACTCGTACAAACTTCATAATAAATTAATGTAGCTGGGAGTTTGGTTTGATATGAAGTGATAACTGAAGTCTCAGGAATCGCGTGTTGCAATTTCTTTGAAATCTGACAATAGGTTCATAACTTCTAGCTACTTTGACATTAATTAATTAATTCATATCCATTGTACGTAACTGTGTAAGCATACATTACGCACTTCAATTAGTTTTGGCTAAAAGAGTACGTTGTGAGACACAATGACCATTGATCTTACCTGTGGCATGAGGCAACTAATTAGTTGACATTTTTTTATAACTTTTAGCCAACAGCTCGCTGGTCATTTACATTTGTTGAGTGAACTTAATTGCAGAACGCATCATGAAATTTAGTGTTTTCAACACCTGAAATCATAGATAAAATAGGCCTTACAAGGTTAAATATTATCTCAAAAGTCAAAATTGGAAGACGAATGAATCACATACCAAATTTCCATTAAATTCTATCAACATGAAAAATTGCTTCGAGCTGTTTGTTTAATTCTAAGATTTGTATCGAAAAATAAATACATTTCTGATATCTCGTTTTATTAATTTTAAGAATGTAATTTCCTTCTGTTTTGACACATTTCTCGCATTATTATTCTATACCAAAACAAAAAAAAAATTTATATACTAAATATGTAGAAAATAATTCTAGACTTGAACGCACTTTGGAGAGAGAGATTGAAATCACTAGTGTTATCAGCTTTCGAGTCATTAAAGTATTCAGCGACCATTATTATTTATTCTTTAACAAATCATAGTATGTAAGTCAAATAATTATATAACTGCTATNAAAGTATTCAGCGACCATTATTATTTATTCTTTAACAAATCATAGTATGTAAGTCAAATAATTATATAACTGCTATTAATGGAGTGCCTTTATCTGTTTATCATATGAAAGAAATAGTAATTAATTATTTATTTCCTTCTGAAATACTACAGATGCAATGTAGGCACACGTAAGCATAAAATCGATATATATATATATATATATATATATAAGGAATAACTGACTCAAAACATATCAACGCCCAGTCTCAACCATTGGTCCTAGAAACATGACATTTAAAGGAAACATTCATTCTGTAATGTAGGTAGCATCTTAGTGGGGATTTAATAAATCTAACCCCTTAAGGGATGAAATGGAGGTTCGAAGTTTTGTATGTAGAAAATATATTAGATGGTCCTATTAACACTAAACTTCATGAAAATACTATAAAAAATAAATAATTAAACACAATATTAACCATTTATAATATATAAACAAATAATAAAATGATTCAAATAACTAAAATGATAAAGAACAGTGTTTACACAGAAGTATTGTAAAAAGCCTAACTTACATGTTGACACGGCCGATTACTAATAACTCCATACTTAAAAGCCACAATTTCCTTATTTATGGACTTCCATTTAATTCCGCATGATATTTTAAAATACGTATTCTATTTGACAGAGATATTTTGTATTTGGAAAATATGGTAACGAAAACACAAATTCCGCGCGGACAAAGTCGCNTATTCTATTTGACAGAGATATTTTGTATTTGGAAAATATGGTAACGAAAACACAAATTCCGCGCGGACAAAGTCGCGGGCAAAAGGTAGTCGTGCAAAAAATACAATGAAAATAGTATTCAATATTCTAACAAAGATTCATTTTTAAAATCTTAATATGAAATGTTTGTAAAGACAGAAGGCAAATAAATACAAGATGGCGTCCTACACTCGCCCTTCCATCAGTTTCTTTGTTTTGCCGGAGAGGAGCGGCGTTGGCGGGGAAAATACGACCCAGCGATGCGGTACGTGCGCGCGTAGCTAATAAAACAACCGCCACTTCACGCGCGGAGACGAACATGTGTTTGTGTTAGAGATCCTAAATCTCTCCCCCTACTCTACACTCTCCCTTCCTGGCGCGAGCTGTCCGAGCCACCGACTACTTTTTGCTCGTGGCATTATTCTCTGACCGGAGGGAAACGAGCTGCCGGTTGAAGTCTCCTGAGGTGAAGTGAATCTCCACAAATTTAATTTGCGTCATCCGTCTGAAAAACATACATTTCTACTACATGTGTGAATGAAACATTATTTTTTGGATTACGCTTTTCTACTAGATGATATCATTACGCCATGTAAAACAATTATCATATGCTAATGTGACAAATGTCTCATTGTCATGCACAATTTTAATACTGTCGTATGCTTCCAATTCTTCTTCTTGAAGAAACTATTTGAAACTATCTCCTCTTTTAAACATGTTTTCAACTGAAGGCAATATTTGTTTATTAGCTTTAACAACCCCCCCCCCCTTTTTTTATCCTT
>NQII01003954.1:200438-229057 GCA_002778355.1 Clitarchus hookeri
CCCCCCCCCCTTTTTTTATCCTTTGTTTAAATCAAACCACAGTATTGTAAACCTTCATGCCGTCATGTAAAATGATACAAGATCTAAAAGAGATCCTAAGAGGCTTTTAAAATGTTATGTTACTGACATCTGATCATATTTGAATGCTTGCTTGTTCGCAAAATTATCCGTAGTCTTTTGTTTTATTCTCATTATCTGCTGAGTGTTTCGGTTTTAGTCAATGTTGGTTGCATATGTTTTGAGTATCTAATGACGAGCATAGGAGTTCGGATTACAAGGTGAAAATTCGTATATTCTTGATACAAAGTATTTTATATAAAGACCGAAGGAAATTCTACGAGAATCTTGTAATAAATCACCTTATTAAGGAAATAAGTAAATGTTTCTAAAACTGGAGCAATCCAACATTGTACTATCAAGTGACATAAAAGAGTAATAGTGACANGAAATAAGTAAATGTTTCTAAAACTGGAGCAATCCAACATTGTACTATCAAGTGACATAAAAGAGTAATAGTGACAAACATATGTTAAATTTAACTATAATAACACAAGAAATTTTCCATGTAAACAACTTCGCTTTGCTCGAGTCTGTGGTATTTTCATATTATAAGTTCGGAAACAACATAGCCGGTTTTGAACGCCACCGTAAGGTGTGAGTGGATCAGTATAAGAAATTCGTACACTGCTGGGCATTTAAATTGCACCAAACAAGATGGACGCAGCTCAATGACCACAAATTGGGGAAATGCGTAAAGCTGGGTAGGATAATGACGTGATTAATTGTTCAGCCGAGTGGCGCAGCACATGTACCAATGGCAATACTGTGAAGCGGTACATAGACTAAGTGCATGTAGGGGAGCCGTTGAGAAATAGTGTAATTGTGCTTCCACGCCGTCCGTGTGCACAGGTGGAGCGAGCTTGCCTCGTCGAAGAACACGATAACTATACGAACAGGTTACCGCCTTTCATCTCGAGACAATCATGGCCTAGCAGAATTATGGATTACACTACAGCGAAATTTATCCTCGCGTTGGAATAGGTCCAAACACAGTGAATCGGATATGGGATTTGTGGGTAAGAAGGATGGGCTGAGCGACGTGCAGGAAGCCTACACCCCCGTCGCACAAACGAGTGCGAGGACAGACACCAGGTGTGCGTGGCTTTTACGGAACGGACAGGTTTTTAAGGCCCGAAGGCCAACACACCCTCCTACCTCCCGCACTGCAACTGTACTCTGATGAGTAAAGCAGTGCACGCCACTTTCTCCTCTTGNCCAACACACCCTCCTACCTCCCGCACTGCAACTGTACTCTGATGAGTAAAGCAGTGCACGCCACTTTCTCCTCTTCGTCTCTTCGGGCCATTCACTTTTCTAAAGAACGGCATTGAGCCATAAGATGGCCAAAAGAGTAATTTTTGGTGTCCTCCTCACCAATTTAGAGTACCCCGACTTTTGCTTATTGAAGTCTTTACCTGAGTACCCCATCATGGGTCATCAGAAATTCGCCGATTCCATCTATCAAAATCTTCCAAGCGCCTTCCAATTTTAGTGGCGAATTCATTCCAAATCTTATGCAGTTGTTCGTCTTCCATTAGTGAATGCCCAATTCTTCCACTTGATTCTTAAATCCTTCTCTATGGTCTCCTGTTTTCAGGCAGTTCGTTATGACATGCTGTACGGTGTCATCCACACCGCAGACCTCGCAAAGCGGGGAAACGACAAGCCTCAGGCTGTGGAGCTTGGCCTTAAAGTTTCCGTGGCCGGTTAGCAGTTGCATACTATAATGGTTAGTCCAAATCCATTTAGAGCTCATTCTTGATCGTACATTAGGCAAAAGCTCGAAAGTCTGTCTGCCTCTCTCCGACTTACACCATCTGTCTTGCCATTCATCGATGATGCCATCGAGTATAGATTCCTTGTCTTCTTTCATCAGCCTGCCAGCTCGCGTTCCCTCCGCCACTAAGCCTCTGTACCTGACCAACAGGTCCGCAGGCAGCACTCCGGCGACCACCGGGAGAGACTCATTGGGGACAGTCTTATACGCACTTGTCACGGTCAGCAGCGCAGCCCTCTGTGCACTTATCAATTTCCTTCTGTGCCACGAAAGATCGGCACGGTGGTACCACATCACTGCTCCATAGGATATTATGGCCTCGAAGACCGCCTTATAGATTGTCCTCAAAGTTTTGAAGTTGAGGCCCCAACTAGTGTTGCCAAGTCTTCTGAGTTTCTCGAATACCACCACCGACTTCCGCGACACATATTCGATGTGCTTTAAAAAGCTCATCCTGTCATCCATTATCACACCCAGATACCTGAACTCCTGCACATATTTTATCGAGTGTCCCCCAAAGCGCACAGTCGGGCTTCTCTGCAACTTTCCCTTTACAAGCATTATCTTCGTTTTCTCCGTGGAGAAACTGAGCTTAGTGGTTCTTGACCATTCCCATGTCTTTTCCATTATCGTGTTGGCCTTGAGTTCTAATTACTTTCTAGAATTTCCAGACACCAGGAGCAGACCGTCATCTGCATATCCGAAGACTGTGCACTCCGGGGGGAGTCCCATCTTAAGAAATCCATCGAAAAGGATGTTCCATAAGATCGGTCCAAGGACCGACACCTGGGGGCACCCCTTCGTAAGCCTTTTCTTAACTTGCAGGTTTTTGATGGAGTATACACTCCATCTGTTCTTAAAGAAATCCAGAATGACCCTATAGATGTTCGCAGGGCATCTCTTCGTTTTTAGCCTGTACATCACCTCCGGCCACCAGGCATTATCGAATGCGCCAGAAATGTCGAGGAAGATGGCCATAATGTATTTACTGGTGGACCCTCTTATTTTGTTCATGACATCATGCAGAGCAAAATCAGTCCCCATTCCTCTTCNTAGAGCAAAATCGGTCCCCATTCCTCTTCTGAAGCCATACTGGCGTTCGTTGAGCATTCCCTCCACTTCCAAAGCTATGGTAGGCCTCTTGTTAATCAATTTTTCATATATTTTGCCTAGTGCCGGAAGTAATGTCAGTGGCCTATAAGATTTAGGGTCATCCATATCCTTTTTGTTCTCCTTGAGCAAAATCCTCAGGCATCCAAGTTTCCAGGGGGAGGGGAACACTCCAGTTTGAAGACAGTCATTTACAATATCCAGTAAAATTTCCTTAATTCGTGCATAACACCTTTTAAGTATTTCAGAGGTCACCCCATCAATACCAGGAGCTTTGCCGTTCTTCATTTCGTATACTATGGCAGTGAGCTCATCCATTTCAAATTCAGGTGCGTCCTGTTCTTCCGGCACTATGTTCATTGACTGTCTCTTAGCTGTGTGGACCTCCCCCTCTTCCTGCAAAGAGTCATCAGGCAGAAGTGTGTGAAGCAGGACTCCCATTGACCTTTCCTTATCTAAGATAAGATTTCCATCTATTTTCATGCAAGGTGGTGGTGCCATTCTCCTGAGTTTATTTGCTGCTAGCTTGTACACAAGCCCGAATGGGTCTTCATTGCCCATTTTTGTTACAAAATCCTCCCAGGATTTAGCCTTCTTCTTCCTGACCCCGCTGAAGTAAGCCTGCTTTTTATCCTTGTAGAATCTTGCAAATAGTTTCCTCTCTTCTCCACGCAACTTGTGAAGATATCTCCTGTCTCTTCTAAGATCCTTCCGCTTCTGCTCCAACTCTTGGTCCCACCACGAGAGGTTTGGAAGTCCTCTGGAAGTCTTTCGCAAGTTCTCTTCACATGTCTCCTGGATGATTCGGGTCAATTGCTCGACACGGTCATCCAGGGATCCCATGATATCGTATGTGCGCAGTTTACCCAGCAGGGCCCTGTCGAAAGCCGGCCAGTCCGCCATGTTGTGTATATACCTGACCTCTCTTTCAAATTGCTCAGGTTCTTGGACACCACCACCATGGATCTCGAATGTGATTAGCCTGTGATCACTCGAGCTCTCATTGGAGACAGCCCAATGCTTTAACCAGTTGTTAGCCTTTCTGTTCATCACAGTGATGTCCAGGTAAGATTCAGTATCATGGGCCTGCGAGACAAATGTAGGGAGCTCACCCTCTTTGTTTGCCACATCCATGTCATTCATCAGTAGAAATTGTCCTACTAACTCTCCCGCCTCATCAGTGACAGGAGAGTGCCATATCTCAGATTTAGCATTCACATCCGCACAGACAATCAAGGGCTTCTCCCTCAGGGTGTTTCCTATAATCTCCCATCTATCCAAATTGGTCTGTGTATCATCCCCGAACTGGAAGTACGAGGAGACAAGCCAACACTCTGTAGTACCTTTGGTCACTTGCACACAGGTGTTGTGCGTATCTGACACACTTGTCATGATAGCTATGTCCATATCTCTGTTGGTTCCCAGCACTCCAGCCCGGGGCACAGTACCACAAGTAAACACATCATCCCGCAGACCCACAACCTGTTCAAAGGGCACATACGGTTCCTGGAAAAGAACAATGTCAAGTCCCATCTCCATCACAATTCTATTGAGCTCTGCAGCCACCGCTGCTGACCGTTGCATATTCATCTGCCCACATCGTATCACGTTACATGCCATAATCTATTCTTGAGAGTTCTGCGGACAGGGCTCTCTGGTATGCCGGAGATTCTCTGGAGTCCACTCTATGATCATGCGCTTGGCCCTTTTTCAAACAATTCGCACAAGTATCTTTGTGTTCCCTGTCATCTTTCTTCGGGCAGTTACCATATTCGTGCCCAGTCTTACTACACATTGAGCAGGTGGACTCCTTATCTCTACATTTTGCAGCTATATGGCCCAACTGTTGGCACTTATAACAGCGCGAGAGCGAGATGTAATCTCGCACCCGGCAACTGTCATATCCCACATATACTCTCTACTTTTCAATCAGTGCATTCCTTACAGAAGGGTCACATTGAAGGACAACATTGACCCTGTCCGCGTCCCTCCGTCCAGATCTATGGCTGATGGTCATTACCCTTTTAAAACTGTCAAGTGTGTGACCTCCACACTTTCCATCTTTGTAATTTTGCCGGAAAATTGTCTCTGGCAAATTCTCATTGTCCTCATTACGGGGCACATCGTAAATCACTATCTTAGGGCCACGCCTTTTTGGTGCCTCAAGTTTCAATCCCAAGGATTGTATTTTAGCGGCATTGTTAATACTTTGGAGGGTCTTCTCATCCCCAGCCTCCACGAGTATTCCGCCACCTCTGATGCCTCTGATATTGCAAATTTGCAATCCTTCTACTTTTGGGTCAAAGCCCTTCTTGAGAATCTCTCTTGTCTCAGAGCTTGACTTCTCTCCTTCTGGATATACCAGGACTATTTTCTTGGCTGGCTTGGGCTTTAAGTCAGCACCAGCCGCCTGAGCATAGCTTCTGATTTCTGGCACTACAGGCTTAGCAGGCCTTAAAGTTTCATGTTTACCACCAGTCTGCTCTACATGTTGCAGTCTTCCCAGTAACTGGCTGTTCTGTATTAGAACACCATCTATGTTCGCCTGGATTTGGCTGAGTTTTGGTATTAACCAATTAGCTTGAGTTGAATTTATTTTCGAGCTTTTGTTCAATATCCATTTCTGCATAGTTTCAACCAGTTCTCTGGTCTCATTGTGTCCCTTCATAATGTTGTCACTTTCTTGCTCCAATGAGTCTCCCCCAGTTTGTTCGTCTGTTTGAAACCGTAGTTTCTTCTTTGCTTTACCTTCCTGTCCACTGGAGTTAGGCACAGTATCTTCACTACCTCNACTGGAGTTAGGCACAGTATCTTCACTACCTCTCGTCGGCCTCATAGAGGACCTGGACACCTCCTCCATATCCCGAGACTCTGGAAATACAAGCCTGGAGGGTTTCAGGGGCTTTCCCTTCCTCCCTCCCAGGGTACATTCCTGAACTTTTCTTGTGGCTGCCTTTAAATCCTGTTCTTCCTCTTCGGAAGATGAGGATGCCACTTATGATCCTTCAGATCTTATTTCTTCTTCCACTATTACGGAACGGACAGCCACATCTAACACTCTCGCTCTAACACTCCAACACTCTCGTCCTAACACTCCAACACTCTCGCCCAGTACATGGATGTGTGTCCGNACACTCTCGCTCTAACACTCCAACACTCTCGTCCTAACACTCCAACACTCTCGCCCAGTACATGGATGTGTGTCCATACGCACCTTGCCTCGCCGTCTGCAACACCAGGGCATCGCATCCAGGTGGCCATTACTGCGGCTCACTGACTGTTCACCACAGGCGACTGAGGCTACAATGGTGCGTGGAATGTCGGGCCTGGAGGGACGAATTACATGGCATGCCAACGTCTTCTCCGACGAATCCCGCTTCTCCTTGTAGCACCATACTGTTGACGTTACCGTCGCGCACGTTTAGCCGAGTCCTGCAATATGCACTTTCGTGTCAGCAGAGCCACAAAGTAAGAAAGTAAGGTGAAACTGCCCAGCCGCGAAAACTCAACTGATTGATGCGCTTGATGTAAACAAAGGGGGACGCTTCACTTGCAAAAAGTGCGCTGCGTAACTTCGCACACTTTCTTTTATACTATCCGTGGTTACGAGTTCACTCCTGATAAAAATATGAAAAGTATCAACACACGGTTAGGCAAGGTAATTTACCGTCAAAGATAAGAAGAAGGGATAGAAACACAGTGAATGTTAAACACATTTTACTAGTTGCGCACAAAAGAAACACACGCTCGTCATATATGTAACGATACATGCCGAAACGTGTCGATAAAACATATAGTAGGCTAATATTATTCTTGTTAGGTGTGTAACTAAATTCCTATTATAATAATCATGGAAAGTTGGCCGTTTGAAGAACTTTAATAGCAGCCAATATACTGGTTAGTTTTATTTGCAAAACGATTTAACGGTACCAGAAAAAAAATATTTATACATGCGAGAATAATGAAATATGCAAGCGAAACAAGATGCAAAATTCTGTGAAATTTCACAAAACGTCATGTCTCCTTTTCTGTAAACNTAATGAAATATGCAAGCGAAACAAGATGCAAAATTCTGTGAAATTTCACAAAACGTCATGTCTCCTTTTCTGTAAACTGTAAGTATTGTGTTATTAAATGTCGTAATTTTCTTGATTAAATCTGGCCCCTGCACGANTCTCCTTTTCTGTAAACTGTAAGTATTGTGTTATTAAATGTCGTAATTTTCTTGATTAAATCTGGCCCCTGCACGAGTGCTAAATCTCATGTTTATGCAAAGTTGTCTCCTTACATCACCGCATGGTTCTTGTAAGCAGGATACCGCTTATATACATATTTATATAATATATAATTGAAATACAAATTATACAAATTAAAAGAATTAACTTCCGCAAAATTCTGAATGTTCGTTGTCTTCATTTACGTACAACATACCACATTTCCGTATAGGCTCAAATAACAGTAAAATAAACTACAACTCTGGACAAAATCTTCTGCGCCAACTCTCTCTTTGATAAGTCTACAGTGGGTCNATAACAGTAAAATAAACTACAACTCTGGACAAAATCTTCTGCGCCAACTCTCTCTTTGATAAGTCTACAGTGGGTGATCGCCAGTTCTTTGAGATTTTGGGCGCATAATGTTGACTTTAACTTTTTACTTTCGAGAAGATGTACGATGGTACATTTTTACTTGAAAATGTACCATAATAATGTATCACATTACAATGGCATATCCAACAGTGCTCGTTTTATTACAAAAGAAACGGCACCCTATTGAAATATATCGTCTCCAACTTGCAGTGCCTCCTTTTGATGTAACATTTTCATGAAACCATTTCGTTATCGGGGACACATTGGTGTATTGTTTAGACTACTTGCCTCCCACCTAGGCGATTTGGGTTTGTTTCCCGGCGAAGTCGCTCCAAGAATTTTTGCATGTGGGAATCGTGCCGGGCGATATCGCTGGTCAGCGGATTTTCTCGAGGATATCCCGTTTTCCCCATACTCACCTCACTTCACTCTCATCGGTTCTCAAGACCTCGATGTTAAGAGCCACCGAAATCTCTTCATTCACTCATTTTTTTAACATTGAAGCTACAAAGTATTGAATTTGTAATAAACACAAAATAAAATAGTAATTAATTTGACTGGTATGCGTAATGAACATAATTATTTAATCTTATCACATCATAATTTATTTGCAAACACATATTGTCGTGTCCTTAACACAGTGAGATTCATTTTAGTATTGTACGACGTATGAAGCGTTATACAGAGGGTCAAATGGGAGCGAGAACAAATACATCTGTCATAAAATAATTTATTAATATTATCAACGATGCTGGTATCCTCTTTTCGCTCAAACTTTTAATAAAAATTGCGTGTGTTGTACAGGCATTTATTGATTATATATCACTTTTAAAACTTATAAATTATCGATGTCAAATATTGAGGCATAATATTTTTATTGAGTCAAATGACGTTTGCTGTTTTATAAGTTGAATTAAACTCTTCCTTTTAACATTAGGAGCAGTCGAATTTAATATATTTCGTCAATTTCATTCGCAAATTGTTATCCTACATATACATGGTAATTGCTACTGTGAAAATTGTTTGTGCTTTTTACACAACAGCTTTTCGTTTACTTTGCAAANATAACAGTAAAATAAACTACAACTCTGGACAAAATCTTCTGCGCCAACTCTCTCTTTGATAAGTCTACAGTGGGTCATCGCCAGTTCTTTGAGATTTTGGGCGCATTATATTTGACTTTAACTTTTTACTTTCGAGAAGATGTACGATGGTACATTTTTACTTGAAAATGTACCATAATAATGTATCACATTACAATGGCATATCCAACAGTGCTCGTTTTATTACAAAAGAAACGGCACCCTATTGAAATATATCGTCTCCAACTTGCAGTGCCTCCTTTTGATGTAACATTTTCATGAAACCATTTCGTTATCGGGGACACATTGGTGTATTGTTTAGACTACTTGCCTCCCACCTAGGCGATTTGGGTTTGTTTCCCGGCGAAGTCGCTCCAAGAATTTTTGCATGTGGGAATCGTGCCGGGCGATATCGCTGGTCAGCGGATTTTCTCGAGGATATCCCGTTTTCCCCATACTCACCTCACTTCACTCTCATCGGTTCTCAAGACCTCGATGTTAAGAGCCACCGAAATCTCTTCATTCACTCATTTTTTTAACATTGAAGCTACAAAGTATTGAATTTGTAATAAACACAAAATAAAATAGTAATTAATTTGACTGGTATGCGTAATGAACATAATTATTTAATCTTATCATAATTTATTTGCAAACACATATCGTTGTGTCCTTAATACAGTGATATTCATTTTAGTATTGTACGACGTATGAAGCGTTATACAGAGGGTCAAATGGGAGCGAGAACAAATACATCTGTCATAAAATAATTTATTAATATTATCAACGATGCTGGTATCCTCTTTTCGCTCAAACTTTTAATAAAAATTGCGTGTGTTGTACAGGCATTTATTGATTATATATCACTTTTAAAACTTATAAATTATCGATGTCAAATATTGAGACATAATATTTTTATTGAGTCAAATGACGTTTGCTGTTTTATAAGTNACATAATATTTTTATTGAGTCAAATGACGTTTGCTGTTTTATAAGTTGAATTAAACTCTTCCTTTTAACATTAGGAGCAGTCGAATTTAATATATTTCGTCAATTTCATTCGCAAATTGTTATTCTACATATACATGGTAATTGCTACTGTGAAAATTGTTTGTGCTTTTTACACAACAGCTTTTCGTTTACTTTGCAAANCTACATATACATGGTAATTGCTACTGTGAAAATTGTTTGTGCTTTTTACACAACAGCTTTTCGTTTACTTTGCAAATTTGATACGACTAATGAGTCACGTTAAAATATAATAATATGTAACAATGGGATTGAATCAGGAGTGCTTAAGCATCCTCGCGTTAAAGTCGTGTTTCCTCTTCCACGCCAGTACCACATTTTTAGCAACGTCCTTCGCGATACCTAAGCAATTTTACGTTATTGCTTTTAATTTTTTTTACGGGTAACTGTTGCACCCATACACTGCACAGCTTGGCATGTTTAAGGAGGAGAGATAGATGTTACATTCCAGGTACATATTTTTTGCCATTACTAATGTTTGAGAATCATTTCTGATAGTGTTAGATTCGTAGATAATATATAGTTATTTATTTATACTAGTATTTTAGAGACAATTATCGTTTGACTGCTTGTAAAACTAATTTTCTCTCATATACGAGGGTTATTCGGAAAGTAAGGTCCGAATCGTCGTAGCTAATCGAATGTCGCGCGAACATTGTAACGCACATGCGTATCGACTCCCGATATGCCTTGTTCGTCAAACGACGCCATTTGCATTGGTATTGTTGCAGTGTGCGGTTTACAGTGTTAGTTCAAAACGTTTAAAACAATTGATAAGCCCGCCGACTGTGAAATACGGTCAGTGATTTGGTTTTTGACAGAAAGGAACATTTCAGCAGCAAAAGTTCATCGACTACTGCTTAAAAGTGCATGCATCGGGGCTGCTCGTGTAAACAGAGCNGGAACATTTCAGCAGCAAAAGTTCATCGACTACTGCTTAAAAGTGCATGCATCGGGGCTGCTCGTGTAAACAGAGCCAGAGGCATTCTTCTACACGCTCACGAGGCATTCAGAATCGCAAGCGCTACTGCATACGTTGAGATACAGTGGAAACCCGACTTTATGAAGTAAATACATCACTATTGTTCACAGTGTATTGAGAACACATTAAAAAAAACAAATATTAGGACTCTTGTCACAAACTGCATTTAGGTTTTGTAAAACGTGCAACGTAACTAACTCCTANGGAACATTTCAGCAGCAAAAGTTCATCGACTACTGCTTAAAAGTGCATGCATCGGGGCTGCTCGTGTAAACAGAGAGGCATTGCATCCAGAGGCATTCTTCTACACGCTCACGAGGCATTCAGAATCGCAAGCGTTACTGTATACGTTGAGATACAGCGGAAACCCGACTTTATGAAGTAAATACATCACTATTGTTCACAGTGTATTGAGAACACATTAAAAAAAAACAAATATTAGGACTCTTGTCACAAACTGCATTTAGGTTTTGTAAAACGTGCAACGTAACTAACTCCTAAAATTATTCTAATTATTTTATGTGTATTATATAAAAAACTTGTATTGTAGAGATATTCACGTAACATAAAAATTTCACATTTTCACTAGATCGTAGAAAGGGTACTAGCCAGAAGGCCAACAAACATGCGAGTTTCATACGACGAGAAGAAAACATAAATTTGCCATGGCGCTCTGTGGTGCTCAAATAAATTGATCTAGGCTATAATGTGGTTGCTTAAACATGTTATTAAGTGAAAATTTCACATCTTAAAAGATTTCTTAGCAGTTTCTACCGATTCACAAGTAAAAATACGTAAAGCATCTACATTTTCTGTAAATGTCACCACTTAATTGACTCGAATGTGCGAATGACTGTAATACAACACAAGAAAACCGTTTACAAAAGAANCGAGAAGAAAACATAAATTTGCCATGGCGCTCTGTGGTGCTCAAATAAATTGATCTAGGCTATAATGTGGTTGCTATAACATGTTATTAAGTGAAAATTTCACATCTTAAAAGATTTCTTAGCAGTTTCTACCGATTCACAAGTAAAAATACGTAAAGCATCTACATTTTATGTAAATGTCACCACTTAATTGACTCGAATGTGCGAATGACTGTAATACAACACAAGAAAACCGTTTACAAAAGAANTGTAAATGTCACCACTTAATTGACTCGAATGTGCGAATGACTGTAATACAACACAAGAAAACCGTTTACAAAAGAAGGTAGTAGGAAAAATAAGTTTTTTACCGGTGGTACCATGCATTAGTTACGTGTAAAATATTTCGCATGTGGCAAATTTTTTTTTAAAACGTAGTGCCAGCACAACAAGTACAGTGGTGGTGAACTACCAAATAATCTCGTTATGAATAGTTGGAGATTGTGTGATTAAAATTGCAACCCACGTTTAGTGGAATGTGTCTGCAAAAATCAATTTCCCACAAAAGCTGGAGACTTAAATTAAATCAAATGAATTTCTTGTTTTGATATGCATGGTTGTATTGCTTATATAGACAGAGGGTCTCATCAATTTTGAACAACGAGCTCTCCAGGCGTTGAGTTGTCCTGATTCGTTTGTGAGTCATTATTTGTATTGTGGGAAAGAAGTGACTCAGACGTAAACTGAAGTATGAAACTGTAATGAATTTTCACATTTACTTTTGAAGTCTTAGTGGTTATCTTGTAATGCCACCTACCAGCTTTTTCGATCTCCTTAACGGCATTCCGGCAGTCCCTCCCATTCGTTGTTTAAACAAAACTTCTCCTCCTTGGTCTGCCGAGGACATCTTCTCAACCTCCTGCCCTAGGCAACCAATTAATTATCATTTCTGGCCATATTTCCTGGTTCGCACATTGTACGTGACCGTAATACACCAATACCATGCTTTAAATGAATAACAGTGTCTTTTTCTGTTTATTCGTATTTTAATAACATCGTTCCTTGCATTGTTAGTTTTTGGCAGTTCAGCCATTTGGTTGTGTACGCGTATTTCCTGCTTCTTACTCAATTTACACCATCCTTCCGCATTATACATTAGAATACTGCATCCTGTATTCTCCCTTTAAATAATCGCTATTCAGCTGTCGTATATATTTGCTCACCATGTTTATGCGGTCATCCATAGCTTTATCTCTGGTAGTAGACGTGTAGATAATTTTGTGTATTTCGACTATGATGTTCATTTCATTGCACGTGAATCATATTTCGAATCCAATCATAAAAACAATTATTATAACTTAGTTACATTAGATGTGAAGCTATTTTCTTCACATACTTAAAAACCATTTATTATCACATATTATCCACTACCTCCTTCTGTGAATATCTGTAAATTTTAATGAATAAACAAATATTTTTTTTACCTGCACCTCCATCGTGCCAACACAATTATTTCCAGCTCGCAAGCACTTTATATGGCTACATCAATCACACGCGGGTGAAATTTGATAACCTTGATATAATCCCTTCGGCACGGCAATTTCATATTATATTTTGTAATTTTTCCCGTACAATCCCGATTATTTCTGTAGGTATCTCACACACAAAACGGTGGCTCACATACATTCAGATACTGTTTTGTTCCCCACAACACACTTGTTGGTACTGAGTTTTCGAATAAACCTGGGACCTATTTTCATTGAGAACCATTTTTTGCAAATATTTGTTTGACAAGAAACATTTCATTTACACTCTTTAAACTCTCGTGGTTCTTCTGATGNAACCATTTTTTGCAAATATTTGTTTGACAAGAAACATTTCATTTACACTCTTTAAACTCTCGTGGTTCTTCTGATGTTATGTTGTCAATAGTTTTATCCATTCTTCTTTTAGTTATTTTTAATGTATATACTCTTCATTCTATTTTAACTGTAGTTTTTTTGTGGTGAAGTTAAGGCATTATCACTTTCTCTTTCACTAAACCGCATATCCCGAAACACATATTTTAAACNAACCATTTTTTGCAAATATTTGTTTGACAAGAAACATTTCATTTACACTCTTTAAACTCTCGTGGTTCTTCTGATTTTATGTTGTCAATAGTTTTATCCATTCTTCTTTTAGTTATTTTTAATGTATATACTCTTCATTCTATTTTAACTGTAGTTTTTTTTGTGGTGAAGTTAAGGCATTATCACTTTCTCTTTCACTAAACCGCATATCCCGAAACACATATTTTAAACNTTTTTTTGTGGTGAAGTTAAGGCATTATCACTTTCTCTTTCACTAAACCGCATATCCCGAAACACATATTTTAAACTTAATGCCATACTTAAAATAATATAGAAAAACACTAAAAACTGAACATTGTAATGGTTAATTTCTTTCTTAACAATGCTCTCAATATGAAGACACAACTATGCCGTTAATAAGAATTTAGGAAAACCTTCAATAAAACTACTATATTTAAATGGATCGAAAAAAAAAGGGAATTGTAAAAACTAGTCAACCGAAATTAGTATGCCATACAAGGTACATGTTCAAAATATAATGTTGACATGTTGTTAAATCAGCTATTAACCCGTTAAAATATGGAAAAACAAAACATTTACCAAAACCTTTATTTATATTACCAGCCCCAGGCAACGAGCGATTTTCCACAAATGATATGCGTGGCTCCTGCCGGGAAATCGGTTTTTGTACCGAGGCGACACACTCATGCAGACACACACACACACTTTAGCGCGAGTGTCGGATATGTTGATATTAAGCTGCAGTTAAGCTGTGCGCGAGGCCGGCGAGTCGCCGAACAATACTTTTTCGGGAATATATATCTAAAAATGTGTAAAGTAGAGAACCAATCATACTTACACGCGTACAGCAGAGCCGTCCGTTGTAGGTCTTGCTTCGACGACGAATCGCCGAGAACTATGTTTCACGCACCATCGCCCAGACGCCGCCCACCGCCGTCAGTACAACAGAGTTTTCTCTATGTGGCCTGCCACTTGTGTCTTGGAAGTGGACACGCTCCTACATATATGTAAGTATGCTGCATGATTTTTTTTTTTTTTTTTTTGCGTACTGACTGATCGTACAGCCTGGCTGTGACTAAATATTCAACCCCTTTATATATATATATATATATTTCATCTCCATCTACTCCATGGCAGGCATCTCTATTGGGACACATCTACCCTCCCCTGTGAATGCGAGAGCATGAAGTTGTGCTCTACCCATTGCATCACCGCATCACCACCCGTCTTGCTATGGAATGCAAGAACATGAAGTCCCCCGTAGCCCGAGGTAGGCGTCTCTCTTGGGACACGTCTGCCCTCACCTGTGAATGCGAGAGCATGGATTTGCACTCAATTCATTATGTCACCTCGGCACAGAGCCTCCCCGATGGTATATGTCATGGCAGGCNGAGAGCATGGATTTGCACTCAATTCATTATGTCACCTCGGCACAGAGCCTCCCCGATGGTATATGTCATGGCAGGCGTCTCTCTTGGGACATGTCTGCCCTCCCCTGTGAATGCGAGAGCATGGATTTGCACTCTATTCATTATGTCACCTCGGCACCGAGCCTCCCCGATGGTATATGTCATGGCAGGCCTCTCTCTTGGGACATGTCTGCCCTCCCCTGTGAATGCTGGAGCGCGAAGTTCTGCACTCCACCGTCTGCCCTCCCCTGTGAATGTGGGAGCATGCTGTTTTAACATGCACTCTATCCACTACGCTACTGTGTCACTTGTGATTATACAGACATTTAACTNCGCGAAGTTCTGCACTCCACCGTCTGCCCTCCCCTGTGAATGTGGGAGCATGCTGTTTTAACATGCACTCTATCCACTACGCTACTGTGTCACTTGTGATTATACAGACATTTAACTTGCCATATAAGACGTCTCTCTTAGGACATGCCTGCTCTCCCTGTGAATGCGAGAGCATGAAGTTGCGCTGTACCCATTGCATCACCGCAGCACCACCCCTTGCTATGGAATGTAAGAACGTGAAGTCCAGTAGCCCTGAGGCAGTGTCTCCCTTGGGTCACGTCTGCCCTCCCCTGTGAATGCGGGAGCGCGATGTTTTATCATGCACTCTATCCACTATGCTACCGTGGCACCCATTGAAATGGAATGCTAGAGCGTGACATTTAACTTGCCATCTAAGACGTCTCTCTTGGGACACCCTTGCCCTCTCGTCTGAATGCGAGAGCATGAAGTGGCGCTCTACCCATTGCATAACCGCAGCACCACCTCCCTTGCTATGGAATGCGAGAGCGTGAAGTCCCGTAGCCCGAGACTATGTCCTGGCAGGTGTCTCTGTTGGGAGCCGTCAGTGTGTGAATACAAGAGCATGGAGTTGCTATCTATTCATTGCGGCACCGCGGCACCATCCCCCTTGAATGCCAGAGCATGACATAACGACTGGGCGGTGTCTTTGGGAGCCACAACCGACATGGCCGCCTCCTAGGCATTAGCTTAGGGAGCCATGAACAAGCATAGCCTCCAGAGAATGAGCGAGAAAATATAATTTTTGGAACTTTTGAAATGTTAGAAAGAAATGTTTAAGTTATTAAATATTAAATCACAATTTTTGAGATAATAAATCAATTTTTTTTAAAAACATAAATTTAGAAAAAAAAATATTTCAAAATAAATTTTGTTAAAATAATTTTTTGAAAACAAATTTTTTTAAATATTTTTTGCCAAAATTTGGAATTTTTTTAGTTATTTTAGCAAATTTTGACACTGGCTGCCAAGATGGCCGCCGTCAAAGCGGAATGCAAACACATGAGGTTTGTCATTTCCTTACCAAGCTTCTGGTCCTGGGCTCCCTATCAAGACACTGTCTTGGAACCTACCATTCCTAGCTACTCAGGAGAATGAGAACGAACTAGTTCAACTGGCCAATGAGCTACCTGTTGAAAATCAAATCAACAGCGAAGCCATTCGTAATTGGTGCAGTGCAGATATGCAGATGGGGTTTACCGATGAGGAAATTATCGATATGGTTAACAATCCTAAACACAGTGAAGTAGACGACAACACGGACGAGATAACTCCAAAAATATCACATTCCGATGGGTTCGAAACGATTAACGTTGCTCTTGCTTACATAGAGCATCAAGAAGAGTGTAGGCTACATGACATACCGACTTTTCAGCGTTGGCGTAACATCGCATCATCCAAGAGAAGGCAGATGTTAACTCTGAAAACAATCAAATACTCTTTTAAGTAATACGTAATCTCATGTTTCCACGAACTTCCAGGTCTGTAATTACATGTTAATTTTACGTTTTCAATTACAATAAACCAGTTTTCACATTCTTCACTTTTTTTTTTNCAGGTCTGTAATTACATGTTAATTTTACGTTTTCAATTACAATAAACCAGTTTTCACATTCTTCACTTTTTTTTTTGTGTTTTTACCACAATAACACCTAACCTCCATATTATCCGGTTTTTACCGTATCCGAGGTAATCTCGNTTTTTTTTTGTGTTTTTACCACAATAACACCTAACCTCCATATTATCCGGTTTTTACCGTATCCGAGGTAATCTCGTTCCCAATTACCTCGGATAATCGGGAGTCAACTGTATATTTAACAAATATACAATCACTTACGAAAAATTACTACATCCGCATAAACAGTAACAGAGCTCAGTTACGGTCACCGTGATAGATGAAACGAGAAAGGAGTTCAGTTTGGACGCAAACAGCTTCAGTTGATCAAGAGAAGGAGTGTTAAGCGTATCGGGTAGTAAGAAACGATTCAGAAGATAGTTGAGGTAGCCCTTTAAAATCAATTTTTAATGCAAGAAGATCTTGAGTAATAAGAGATTATACCTGTATCCAGTGACGTAGTCTTTATATTTAAGATTACAAATTAGAATTACGCATTTTTTACGCATTTTCATTGAAGTTTCTGGGTTAAGACTGTGTTATAGATAGTCAAGGTGTGAGTTTATAAATTACTCGGTTAAAGGCACCATAACAAGAACACAGTNTTAAGACTGTGTTATAGATAGTCAAGGTGTGAGTTTATAAATTACTCGGTTAAAGGCACCATAACAAGAACACAGTCATATTCATCAAATGGACTCATTCATAAAATCTTCCTTCACAACGGAAATGAAACATTTAAACAATTTTGATTGCACGTTGCATGGCCAAAATAAGTTATTTCTATTTCTAGCCCACTTCCCGAAGTAAAGAATGGCTAATGAAATAATTTTACTCTTTGTCTCTGTTTACGTGTATGTATGTGTGTGTGTACATGTGTGTCACCCCTTTTCAACTTTTGAACGCGTAAACCGAATTCACCAATCTTATTACATTTATAACACTTAGAAAGGACAATGGACTTGTGCGAGATATAACCACTGAATTTACTTGTCAATAATGTTGTTTATCGGCCATTTTGTAAGATAATGCCACATTAATAAATAAAGCTTTTACGTTATATATCAAAAACTACCAAACCATTTTGCGGCAAATTTTGCATGTAAGTAGGTCAGGTAAATGTATGCAACTGAACATAATAAACACTTATTTTTAAAAAGGCGGCCTTACAAATATTTGTGGTTTATTTGATATAACAACCATACAGTTTCACTAATTTCAACAGCATTTTGTACGCTGACAATTGTACTATTAGAAGCATCATATGAGCCAGCCAAAAAGCTACTACTTTTGTCCGTAATTTTGTATGACAACACTACACGAGTTAATAAATTTTGTGTAATACCTCGGGAAACCGTTGACAGATTCCTACCAAATTTGGCAAATAAGTAGCACTGCGGCAGTTGATATGTACAAATAGATTTCAAAAATGTTAAACACTTATTTTCAAAATGGCGGGTATCTGGATATTTTTGAAAAGCATGGCATATTTCGAAACCAATTTACCTATTCCAACTTAACTTTGTATTTTTGGGATAACTATTATATAAGAAACATAAAATGTGTCGGCATGGAGTTTCTTTTGCCCTCCATTTTGTAAGGTAGTGCCACTAATAATTAAAGTTTTTGTGTCATATCTTGGGAAACAATTGACCGATTACTACCAAATATGGCAAAGAGTTATTACTACAATAGGTGATTTTCACTCTCATGTTTAAGTTAAGTGAACACTTATTATCAAAATGGTGTCCATATAGCTATTTTTGTGTTGTGTGTCATTTCGTCTTATTCCAATGAAACTTTGTAAGGCGTGTGCTTTCTATGTTCTGCAAGCATATATTTAACCCATCAAATGCGTCGAAATAAAATCTCTTTTGTCCACCATTTTGTAAAATAGTATCATATGATATTAAAACCACGTGATATCTCTGATCTCCGATAAACAACCGATTTTTATCAAATTTTGCCAACAAGTAGCAATATGGCAGGCTATTTAAAATAATAAACTTTAAGAGAGTCAGACACACAAATTTTAAAAAATGGCAGTCATTTAAAAAATTTCATATTTTAATTTTTATCTACGAAACTACAAAGAAAATTTTATATTCACTTTATATGCTGAAATTATCAATTATCCTCAAAATTTTCTATCCAAAGCCTCATTTCACCGTCATTTTGTAAGATAGCCACATATGAAATAATAAAGTTTTAATGTCGTATTTTGGGAAACAATTAACCTATTTCTTTCAAATTTGGCGAAGAAATTGTAGTGTTCATAACAATTTGTATATTTTAAGATTAAATTTATATTTTGCGAATGGCGCCTATACAGACATTATAGTTTCGTGTGCTATATCAAAGAAACTGCGTAAGAGATTTATATTTACCTTGTGTATTTTATCTATGACAATAATCGAATGTGCTAATACAGTAACTTTTTGTCCTCCATTTATGGTAGGTGAACAAGGGAGGTTTTGCAACATATCTCGAGGACCAATCAACTGATTCATACCAAATTTTAACGCAAGTTTTGCTATGGTTGGGTATGTAAATAAAATTTATTTTTGTGTTACATGCATGTTCTAATGGTGTTAATATAAATAATTAATATTTATTTGTTATATCTATGAAACGTTTGAACAAAATTTTTTATGCAAACAGTATTAATTAGAAGCAACATTAATGCATACAGAGATCCTCTTTTCCGGATTTTTTGCAAAGTAGTGTCAGGTGAGTAAATTAAACATTTTGCCGTATTTCCAGAATAATTCNGTGTCAGGTGAGTAAATTAAACATTTTGCCGTATTTCCAGAATAATTCAACTTATTCTTAAAAATTTGCACACCTTCATAAAGCCATTTAAATTTACATTATTTAAACGGAATAAGACAATCATTTTACCAATTGTCTTGGTACTCTTTCACATGTATATGGTTTCATCTCTAATGCTTTTGATGTCAATGATACGTCGATGCCTACCTACCATCTATGCTTTTTAAATCTTCACTAAAATTTATTTGCAGCCTTGTAGAGGAACAGTAACTTCTGTTTATATTCGTTTAGTTTTCGGCTTCAGCACACACTACTTTTGTAAAAATTATTAATTTTTTCCGTATTTTATACATTACGATTATGTTTCAATCTATCTTGCATAGGAACTCTAGTTACAATTGCCATTGTAAAAATTAATACTTCAATTTAGACCACGGAATATTTAATTGAAGGTGATCTTTTCTCTTTTTCCGTTCGTTGTTTTACTGCAAAACGTGAAATATTTATATACGATTCTGTACTTTTCGTAACTGAAAAGCATGTATGATATTCAGCAGATTTCCAAACACTCTGCAAGAAATTTGTCGCCTAATTACAAATTTATTCCTTAGATTATGCTGCAGAAAATGTTTCCATGTCAGAGGAAAAGTTACTCGGCCACTGTTATTCCTGAGCATTGGTTAGGAAATGGAAAAAATTTAAATAATTCAACTGTATTTGTATATTTCACACGTATTTTATTCACACAAAAAATGCATTGTTTGTGGCTAAATTTACGGGTCGACTTATTTCGGGTTGGAATATTTGAAAGAATTTATTGATATTGTAAATTTACTTTTACAATCATGGAGTTCGACATGTACTTTTTGTACTGTTTTATTGAGTTTCGAGGAAAATTAATTATCTTTATTCACTGATATAAGATTTTGTGAAACTTTCAATGAAGTATCTGAACCAAATAAACATTATGAAACTGGTATTTCAAAGTTGATAATTGCACAAACAAGAACAGTTTTCTGAGAGGCAGTGGACCATAAATCTTTTATTGTTATATGAAAATGCAGGATGCATAAATCGTAAATAAACGTAAAACAACGACAACTTTAAGTATGTATATAATATTTTTATAAAACNTCATGAATCTTTTATTGTTATATGAAAATGCAGGATGCATAAATCGTAAATAAACGTAAAACAACGACAACTTTATGTATGTATATTATATTTTTATAAAACAACTTACTTTTAAAACTTAGAAAAATAATTTTCTCAACTTTGATTTTAAGGATATAGAATTGCAATATTTTCATTTATATGGAATTTAAGGCACCGGTGATCAAGATTAAAGAGTTTGTAAACATTTTTTGGAGGTTTACAAGAAGAAAATGATTATTCTCTTGAATGCAGTAACTCTTTCAAGCCTTGTGACATACGTTTTATTTGGACTAATATAGATACACCGTCTACACAACGATAATAATCTAATACGTAGTGTTTAAACATGTTTCTGAAGTATCATTTTATGTATTTTGTTGAATTTTAGGCAGATGCTCTCAATATCCGTTCGTTGGATTTTTCTTAGTTCAAAATAGGCTATATTCAATAACGTGTAGTCATTATCGTAAGTTTTAGAGCGAGTTTGTTAAAATAGTTTATAACAATTTCATGAAAAAACGTTTGCACTGCCTAAGATAATCGGTAGCGTCATTGTTTACTATAATCTTGAGATTTGCTTTCCTTATAATTGCATTTTCTGTGATGCGAAGTTGTTATAAAATCCACTCATTTCATAATTGAATAATTACGGTACCTGAAATCGCACACGGCTTTAAACGTCTCTAGATTCCTTTAAATTATAAGTATATCATTACCCAATAAAACTTTGTTTTGATACATGCGTAGAACAAAAAAAATATAGACAGTGCACTACAAGAACCATATAGAAACTTTTTTGTGCTCTCGAACAGTTCACACAAGTAGCAAACATAATATAAAAAAGGAACAAGAAAGGACGTGACTTTCGTTTAGAAAACCATGTGCTTAAACGTTAAGAAAGATAAACAGAAATGAGGTGGAATTTTAAATTGCAACAATGAACTTGGGGAAGGCATCTGGTTGCTGTGTATCATATCTCCAGTGCTTTCTCTCTGCAATAGCAGCAGTCGTAAAGCTGTGCGGAAGATGCCCCGTTGCCTAGCAACACGCAGAGTTATTTTACCTTTCTGCGTCTCTTTTTCCTGGGTCAACCCTTTTCCCTTATTCGTCATAGTGTCAGTTCTTGGCGGATATTCGCGGAAAAAGTAACTTAAACATGTACGTGTGACGAGTCTAAACAAGCGCATTCTGCTGCGTTGCAGTTGTTACAAATAAAGCAGTAAATAACAGTATCTGTGAAAGAGTAATTCCGGCGTGAATAAGCTACGAATTAATTCCTGGTACCACCATCTCACGTGAGTGAGTGAGTGAAGAGATTTGGGCGGTTCTTAACAGCGAGGTCTTGAGAGCCGATGAGTATGATTGAGATGAGTTTGGAGCAGCGGCGGAATGAAAGGGCGGGGGAAACATGAGATCCCCGAGAAAACTCGCCGACCAGTGGCATCGTCAGGCACGATTCCCACTTGCAAAAATCCGGGAGTGACCCGGCAGGGGATTTAACCCGGTTAGCCTTGCTGGGAGGCGGGAAGGCTAACTGCTCAGCCACCGCGGTCCCCTCACGTGAACTGCTTTCACAAAAGACGAGTTTGTAATATATTTCTATGTTTAAAATATTTTGATGTTCTGTAACTAATAAATAGTTATTATCACATGTACGTATATAATGTCATATAATTCTCATTATGTGCACACACACGCACATAAGATGTTCATATTATAGCAACGTTCATTATGGTGGCCAAAATTTTAAGTAGATGCTTGCCCACTAGTACAAGTGAAGTCTTGGTTCAATTTTATAAGAGAGTGTTATAATAGTGGATGTTCTCTGACGCTTATTTTCCTGTTGTCTGGAACGCATTGAGCAAAGGAAAAATAAGTTGTTAGCTACTGGCAGTGCGTTGCCCAACCTCTCTAACAACATTTAGATTCAATCATCAGTTTTAGCGGACCCATGTGCACGATTGACAATTGTGATTCCTTAATCCTCGAGCATAATTTATGGTATAAAAGAGTAGCCGTCATTCGTTTTACAAGTGGAATCCATAGTAAAAAAATGTTGAACGCCACAGGGTCGTGTCTGCTTATAAGAAAGCATTACAATGTGTCCTCCCAATTCTGCCCTGCTACAGATCNTTGAACGCCACAGGGTCGTGTCTGCTTATAAGAAAGCATTACAATGTGTCCTCCCAATTCTGCCCTGCTACAGATCGCACTTTGTAATTTTTTCCTTTCCTGTAAGGAAGTTGCGAAGGAAACCCATAAAAATTATGTTTTAATCATTTTCACAATTTTATTGTCTTTAGATATATTGAAAAGCAAAAAAGTGAAAAAAAATTGTGGTGTCTGCAGATGAGATATTTTTACTTTCCCTGGAAATTCAATGCCCTCATCATTTATTTAGTGTGAAATGCGTGGACGTGTATTTTACGGGCAATATTTTACTGTGGAGTCCTCTTGATCGATCTTTGTGACAATATTGTCACATAAGTGTCACAGAGGTTTGCACGCTCTTGAAATTACCGTGTATTAACAGAAATATTAACGCAAATGTACAGTTAAGGCTGCCGCCTAGTGATACTTGATCGGCCTTACAGAGTGTTAATAGTTTACGTTTCTCTAAGAAACTATTAAACGTGTGTCCAAATTGCTGATTCACGAAAATAACACACTCTTCAGACAAGTGCTTTCAAGACTTCAAGAACGTTAGAAACACCATTTCAGAGTACTCCGAAATTGCTACAACGGGCTTTTCCAAAGCTTTGTATTTCAAAATATACGCGCCAGATACATGTAAAACTACTCACGGCCCCTGCATGGANACTACTCACGGGCCCTGCATGAAATTTTTCTACATACTTTCCACCTACAGAATAATAGGGTTATCGCTGAAAGTCCCATAGGTACACGAAGTGCGACGAGAACACTGCACGCCAGTTCAGAGCCTTGCGCTTAGAGGCGATGGCGCACTTGGTGCGCGTGGATGTGTCGCCGTTATCGCTCGCCCGCTTGCATCTGGGGCTCAAACGCGGAAAAAGAGCTCCAGGTAGGCCGGAGCCTAAAACCTATTCCTTGAAACAACAAAAAGTATCCTCAGTCACTTGTAACAGTTAGCAACACTTGAAACAATGAATCGGGACTAGAAACTGGAAAATATAACTGTATATGCAATTACTACAAATTACATGTTTTACACACAAGGATATAGCAGGTGACCGGTGCCGCTTTCCGCAGAGTGGAGGCTTTCACGTTTATCGAAGCGCTTTTAAAATCATGTTTTGAAATATGTCACTGCCCCTACTTGCAGACATTTGATCGTCTCACTTAGTGGCATCCACCTGCAAAGTTGGTAACGACGGAAGGGTAGTAGTCCCATGTCTTAACGTTGAATTAAAAGTGCTACGTAGTCATATCTGAATAAGGAAATTTAATCTTTTGCCTTGCGTTTTAAAGCATAAGTGTAAGAATTAGCAAATAATGGAAATATTTTTTAATGATTTCAAAATTTTCTAATAATTGCACAGTTTCACTTAATAGACGAATGAATAGAGGGATCGGGCCAATTGCAATGTTAATTTTGTATATGACGGAAGAATACACAATGTGCAGACAACACTGTTAAAAACGTCCGTATACTTAAGGAGAATTTTTACGTAAAAGCGAGTAAATATTCGGAAACGACATGCATAAAAACGAAAAGTAGTTCTGAGCTCCGTGAATTCAAAATGCAGAAAGTCTTCGTATCTTCGAGTTTCTGTGACAAGCAATGCCGAGTTTACACGAGGATTTATTTGCCAGTGTAACCAGAAAATTATCGTGTCTGTAGCAGTTAAGATATCCTCGTCACGTGAACCTATTTCTTTAATTATCAAAAAATATTATCAGACACCGGAACGAGTTAGCAACACTTAAAATACATTAACGTTTCTAGAAACTGAAAAAGTTTATTTTGCGTCTCGCTAGAAATACCGAAAATATGCACTATTCTATGAGAAGAAGTTCATAGTGAGTGGTTCATCACAGAGTCTATAATTTTNAAATACCGAAAATATGCACTATTCTATGAGAAGAAGTTCATAGTGAGTGGTTCATCACAGAGTCTATAATTTTTGTCTCCGATTCAAATCTTACCAAAGTATAAAATATTTTAATTGAAAAAAAAAAAACATTGTAAAACACTTGCATAACGAAAATTAATTTTTTTTCATTTCTTATTTTAACTAGAACTTTTCGGAGAGGTTTAATGAATTCACGGAATTTTATGTGAAATTAAAGGAAGTCCGTGTTTGAAAAGCAACGTGTCCATATATTTCCTAAGCGTTTATGGAGAGTTCTTTAAAAAATTTACCAACACTTTTCCAGAAAATGAAGGAGAAGTATTTGAACAGTGAAGTAGACTCAAGAAAGGCTTAAAAGTGTTCAGTTCACAGTAAACAAACTTTTGTTAGTCACACACCGGTGCAAGGGACTCTGGCCTTGAATCCCGTGCAAGTTATGGGAGCACATCCATGTACGTATGAATGGGTCACACTATCAGGGACGTCAGCGAATATTGTGTAACGTGAAATGTATACGTCAATAATAAAGAAGTTAGTCATAGGTTCACCAAATTTTACTCGTATATGTATATATATATATCCATATATATATACACAATGAAATGTCAGCATAACTAAAGTTGTTATGTTAAGCATAACATTGGTCGTGAAAAACATTAAGAAACTAAGGAAATTTGCGACGAGTTTCTACAGAAGTTTCTGCAAAATTTATGGGAAGTCTCTTACCGAAAAGCAACTTGCCTACTAATTGTACAAATATTTCAAAATTTTTTTTTAACAAATTGAACTGTTGTACGACGACGCCGTTGTTCTGAAATTCTGAACTTGAGACCAGTGATTTATGTTGGCAAAACAAATGTAGATAATTAGTCAAACACGACATAATCGAGCAAAATCAAAATCGAAGTGTTTTTGAAGTTTTTAAATTTGGATTTAACTTTGACGAACGTTTTCTTGCACACTTGAGAAATCTGATATTATATTCCTAAAATATTTACTCGGCTCACGTAAAAAATATTTTCAGGAGGTCCATTTGTACATTAAGGTCACAATATGGATTAAGTAAAACTTTATAATTTTTAATATGGGCCAAATTCTATCCAGTGAGAAACGTACTTTTTTAGCCTACTTGACGAAGAAAAGGTACGCTTATGCAATCACCTGGTTGTATGTCTGGAATGTATGTCTCCCTTCTCCAAATAACATTTAAACCTATCAACGGAATTTTAGCAAACTAGGTCAACAAGTAGTACTTAGTAAGGACATCATACTTTTATAGTTTGCGATCAATAATTCTTGTTATTGTNCAAACTAGGTCAACAAGTAGTACTTAGTAAGGACATCATACTTTTATAGTTTGCGATCAATAATTCTTGTTATTGTTTTAAAAATAATGGTAATTTTTAATTTAGGCCACTATCTTATATCTCAAAAACCAATTATCCGATTTGAAACAAATTTGGTATGTTGGCAGTGCATGATGTAAGCATTGAATTGGGAAATCTATAATGTTATCGGTAGTCCCTTTTGGAAGATAGTAATATTAAAAATAAAGCTTCTGCATTATACCCAGGGAACAATTTAACCGATTCAAACCAAATTTGATCTGTCTACATCTAATGATATACGCATTGAATTGTGATAATGTTATTAACGGGCCATTTTGGCAGATAGTGCAAAATAAAAATTAAAGCTTTTATGTTATATCTCGGTAACTACACAACCTATTCATGCCAAATTTTGGCATATAAGTAATATTATTGTTGGCTATGTTAATATACGTAAATGAAATGGATAGGGCACTCATTTTTATATGGTGGCTATATAAATATTTAAGGTTTATTTGCAATATCTTACATACTGTTTATCCAATATCGACCAAACTTGCTATAATGTAATTATCTTTTACAGACATCAAACGTGTCAAAACATAGCTTCTTTCGTAGGTCATTTTGTAAGATTCCACGACATCAAAGTAAAACTTTAATGTTATATCTCAGGAAACAATTAACCTATTCCTAACTAATATGGCACTCAAGTAAAACTACGGTAGGTCATGTCAAATGACATGTTATAGTGGGTCAGACTATTATGTTCAAAATTGTGGCCGTATTAACAATTACTTAGACTACAATGCTGTATCTACGAAACCAAGTAACCTATATTTACTTAACTTTGTAAGCTGCGAGTATCTTTTAAAATCATCAAATTTATCTACCTAGACCCGGCTTTGCCACATTTTGTTAGACAGTGCCACACAAATAAATAAAGATTTGCCATATCTCGGGAACTAATGATCTAATTCCCACATAACATTTAATACAAGTATAACTGCAGTGAGCCTGTAAACTTTCATCATTCAAGTTGGTCAGATTTTTTTTTAAATGGTGGAATACATCTTATTTAGATAAGTTGTTCGTGTAAAAGAAATTATTCGACGTACTTCAGTGCCCATTAGAAGAATTAAATATGCCTATGCAGAGCCTCTTTTAGGATGTTTTGTACGATTGCGCCAAACGAGAATCTAAAGCTGTTATGCCATACCTCGGGAACTGGTCAAGCTATTTCCACCAAATTCTGCAAACAAGTAGTGTTCTGGTAAGCCATAGAACCTTACATGGTATAAGTAACTCATAGACTTGTTTTAAAAATTATTTCCCTCTAAATATTTCAAGTTGATAATCCTAATCCAGCAAAACTGTAAACTGAATACTATTGAAGTTAATGTTCCGAATCCTACCTCCGTGATGTACGGTAGTTGATTGCACACCAGCTTACGGCGCGAGGCACGTGTGTAATTGTAATTGTCTCACTGGTATTGCATTTGTTTCTGATTGCATCTCTAATGATATCGCTATCAACGAGACGTCATTACCCACCAATTAACCTTTTAATGAGGTCATAAAAATTATTATGTGCATCCATGCAAAGTAAAGTAGGGTCATTAGTTATAGTGGTAACTTCTTAATCTGTTTTATGAATATAAACCCTTATAAGAATATATTTATTCAGCGGCGGATTTAAGGAAATAGGTCCAGCTGGTAAACGTCCCGAACGGCCTATTTTTATTTGTGTGGGTACTTTACTCCTGTTTTAACAATCACTTAAATATTAAAAAAAACATTAAGAAGAAGATAATTGTAATAACAATTTTTTATTCATTTTTATTTAAAACAATTCGATAAGGTGATAAAAAACCTAGATATGTTACATAAAAGTATCTGCAATTAGATGCAATAAGTATAACATTTAACTAACTGCTTATAACTTCTTCAGCATATTAAAATTATTGAGAATAAACTTAATTTAAGTAGTTTTTGAATTAATTTTTTTTTGAGCCTCTATTTTCAGAATGAGTAGTGTTCGTCTGATTCGCCGGCATCTAAAAATACTCGTTTTGTCTTCTTCCCAGCAAAAAGTTCAATCGTGGAATACAAATTAATTTTGTAGGAAACTCTTCTTTCAATGGTAAAATCGTTGAGAGAATCTTCAATGGAAAAATACTACTGACTAAACATGTAGCGGCTTATCCAGGCATTAAGATTCGTAGACATGTTCGGAAATGTATACAAAACAACACTGAAATTATTAGATTTCGAAAGTATGACGTTAAAGATATATACGCCATGTTTGCTCCCAAGTCTAAATATCACTCGTACACACGATGCGACACA
>NQII01003955.1:0-12176 GCA_002778355.1 Clitarchus hookeri
GACAGTAACTTTTATATCGTTTAGGAAATGATTTGGGTATTTGTAAGCATTCACATTATTTACAGCATAAGTTTTAATCCTACTTTTAAATGCTTCTTAAATTTCTTCTACACTGAATTTTGTGTAATCTACTTCTCAGATGACTTTTTATTAGAGATGGTTTGTAGTAGTGGTTACAAGTTTCACACTTGACAAATGGTTGTTTCGGTTTCTCCTTCTTTCTTTTCACAAAAACATCACGCTTAAATTTATATTCGTTCCAAACATTACCAGTTGCATTAGCCTTTTTCATTGCAATAGTCGTCTTCGTATATTTAGGTATCAATTTATTTTCATTTGAATTCATATTCATTTATTATATATTTTATTTTTTTTAAGCGCTCATAAACATAAAAAAATTGCGTCAAATATTGTATTTAGATAAAGACGCAATTTTTTTTGCGCTCAGACATAAAAAACTTAACACAATTTGTGACGCAACTTTTTTGCGCAGCTCGGATCGGCATTTCCATCAAAATCATTTAGTGACGAAATCAATTTTCATTTAGTGACGAAATCATTTTTCATTTAGTGACGAAATCAATTTTCATTTAGTGACGAAATCAATTTCAAAAAGTCATTTAGAGCCCCAGGGCTCCTTCCGATTTAAGCAACTTTTTCCCGCGCTGGATTCGGCATTTCCCTTCTACTTATTCCGCTCTAGTTAGGACAGATTTAATATATTCCACTCTAGTTAGGGAATTATTCTTATATTACACTCTTGTTAGGGAAGTATTGTTATATTACACTCTAGTTATGGCAGTATTGTTATATTCCACTCAAGTTAGGGTAGTATTGTTATATTCCGCTCTAGTTAGGACAGATTTAATATATTCCACTCTAGTTAGGGAAGTATTCTTATATTACACTCTTGTTAGGGAAGTATTGTTATATAACACTCTAGTTACGGCAATATTGTTATATTCCACTCTAGTTAGGGCAGTATTGTTATATTTCACTCTAGTTAGGACAGCATTATAATATATTCCACTCTAGTTAGGGCAGTATTATTATATTCTACTCTTGTTAGGGCAGTACTGTTATATTCCACTCTAGTTAGGGCAGTATTGTTATATTCGTATGCAATATTTGTAGACGTTCATCTTTTTTTCCGAAAGAAGATTGTCAGATCACTTGTCTGTAAATGCAAGTGTGTGTGTACTCTCAAATCTTTTGAACACCTGCGCCGATTTTCACTAAACTGAGTGAATTTAACAGCACTTAGACAAGACTCAAAGGGTATACTTTTGACCCATATACCAAATGCGAAGTAAATCGATTATTATCGGTCTCCTGCTGCAGACCCTCAACTTTGTCTGACGAACTTCTATAGTGAATTGCCAAAATTATGTGACCATTAGAGTGCCAGTTATTTAGGTTTTGTTTTTAAACAAAGCAAGGGTTTTACTAAAAATAATTGCTGTTGTGCTCGACCCATTTTTAACGTAATTTTATGAGAAATAATTGAGAAGACGGTTACCAACCCATTAAAAAACTTATCAATTCATATATTCTGCTCACCACAGTCGAAACACATTATTTTGACGGTTATAAGAGAAAATATGTATTTAGTTTTCGCAATAATATATGCTGTTAATGCGCATTAAATATGCGCATTGCACCGCATAGGTACTTCGCAAACGTGCTGGATAACAGTGGGGCACTCAACCACAAACTATCCGCACTTCGGTAATGGCACTGTGCTGTTCTGCTGCAGAGTACGCTTGTCCTGTCTGGTACAGTTCATCTCATAACAAACAGGTGAACGTAGCTCTCAACGACACTTGCAGGTCAATACCAGGCTGTTTGAAGTCCACTCCAGTCGAACGGCTTTATGCCCTCGCAAGAGTAGCACCATCCTCTGTTCGAAGAGAAGCAGCAGCAAACAAGGAAAGGAAGAAAGTGGAGCAGGATAGCCCCGACCTGCTATATGGACATGAACTCCCTGTGCCAGATCTTCTTAATAACACAATGCAAACCCGAAAGTTCCATGTGAAAGGCCGGATTACAGTTGTAGAAGACGAAGAGCAACCCTCCCTTCGCGCTGGGAAAAAGTAACAAAAAGTAACTGGCCATGACGAGGGATGGTTGATATGGAAATCTTCGAACAGGCTGAGACCAGGAGAGGGAAGATCCAAGGTGTACTTAGCAAGGTGGAGCTGTATTAAAATGACAACATCCATTGCGATTGTGGAGAGGACCAGACTATCAGACACGTGCTTCTACGTCGACTACGTCTAACTTCACAAACAGAATATGACTTACTTCAGGCCTTAGGAGAATGTGCTGGATGTGGCCAAATTCTGGTAAAATACTACGCAATGATTCTTAGAAGTTTTGTTACTGTGTTTAAATCGTGTTTCTGACGTGAATAATCACATATGTCTTCTCTCTACGCGGAACACGCGGAATGCTTATTATTAAAACGATAGTCATATAAATTTGTGTGTTTTCTGTTACATTTAAGGAGCAATTCACTATATTTGAACTATAGTTATTGTGTGTACAGTCGGCAACACTGTCAGAATAAAATTCAGAATTTTGTGACCTCATTAATCCGCTATTTTGGAAGATAGCGCAAAATTAAATAATACATGATTTGTAATTCTGGAAGCATTAAACCAACTCCTGCGAAGTATGGCATGAACATAAATCAATGGTAAGCCATCTTAAAAAGGTAGGGTTAATATTTAGAAAGCTACAATCAGAGTACTGACTATAAAAGTGTTGTATATTGTTATGCCATATTTAATAAAGCATAGAATAAGTTTCAAGCAAACTTCATATGTTGTCCCTGTCTACTGTGTGCATTATACACGCTAACTCACAGGATCATTGCATCTGTTTTTTTGAAGATACTGTTACCTGAAATTTTGAAAACTTACATTGTTTCTATGCATCTACTCAAAAAATTTCTGCAAAATCTATAACAAAATTAGTGCTGAGGTAAGAACTCTAATATCGGGGCGTAAATGATTTTTCATAAATAACGTTTTCATTACCAAATTTTTAGTTTAAAAATATATCGGTTACCGTGCCGTATACGTAAACGCTACAAGACAATTATCATTTCAAGCAGACTTTGTAAGTTTACATTATCGATGTAACCGTTACATTAATTTGTAATCGCATTTTTTCAAGATAAAGTCACATGGAATGTATAGCTTTTTAATATCACACTTTATAATCTATAGAATTATTACAACTTAACATAGTACCTATAATACTAGGCCTAGCAAAACAGTGTGTAATAAATTGAAATTAATAAAGCACTTATTTTGTAAATGCCGTTCCTGATTACCACCTGAACTTTACGTATAGGCGCTATGGAAAAGTAAAAACAATTTGAGCTCAACTTTTCGTGCTGGCATATCTTGTGAACACCTTAAAGAGCTACTGACATTTCATTTAGTGTACCATGCTGAAACACGTCAACAGAACTTTAAACTTTAACGTCATATCTCGGTAGTTGTTAAACAATTCCCATGCCATTTTACACTAAATAACATATCGTCGGAATCCACCAGAAATTTTTTGTGAAGTAGTTCCAAATAATCTAAGCAGCGATATTTATTTCGTTAAGTCTTATTTGTCGTATATCGGGTTCCGTTGAGAATTATTCACCCCATTCTTGGTGTTCTGAGGTGCCTACTGTTGGAACCTTCTCACTAAGCACGATCACGACCCAACAATACACACAACTACTTAACTTCAAACATTTTCGGCTGCGTGCAGGGTTACATTAACTACGAACTTGTTTCGATGGCAATTTCTTCATCTCCGAAGTAAATTGGTTATTCTATCTCACAATAACGACATTTATTGTGTGTTGCGCTCTGGTTATCTACTGGGAGTGAAATACGTCATGTTTTTAACATGGCCTCGAATTTAAAGGGATTTGTTGAACTTAACTAAATGTCATGTTCAATAGGGATATAATTTGAAATTTCACGCACAATGTAAGTTCAGTTGTATTAAAAAATCATAAATCATTAGGGAGCAAGTGCTTCAGGTGAAGATTTCCTTTTTTTTTTTCGGAATTCATTTAGGGGTGTAAACATGTGAATAATGTTACTTTGCTAACCATTAAATACAACTTGTTTAAATATGGCTATATTCACATTAACAAGTTCAAACTTTTGTTTTGTCCACTTAGCCTATGATTATGAAGTCTATTCCACAATTCCTTCTGCTCAAAAAGTTTTTCAACTTACATATTAATTCCTATTTGCTAATCATTTGGATACTCGTCAGAATTACTTGCAAGTGCGTGTACAGAAAGCAGGCTCATTAAATGTACCCATAACTATTTAATAGGTTCAGTAAATGACATAACTGATAATCATAGAAGTGACTTCCTCCGTGAAGACTGGTAAGAATTGCTGCATCTAATACCTAGGAGTGTAAGATAACTGGCTCATTTCCCTTCTCCAATTTTTTTCATTTTTCAATATTTGTTGTGTGTCTGACTTATTATTAAACAGCAGAAGAAAATATTAACCGCAACCCAATAATTTGCCCTAGTCGTAAGGTTCTGCGTATATTTCACCGTTCTTTGACCGTTTTGGGGTTCACCAAAGGTTACACCATATATATCAACAGTAAATATGCAATGATTTCAAAGCAGTCACGCATTCAAGGAAATATTATTTTAACTTTCAACGTCGAAAGAAAACACCACCCGATTTCGCACCTACATTTAAATGTATTATTATACCGGAAAGCTTTAATATGGGATCGTTTGAATTCTGGGTAAAGTTTTGATGATTTTCTTCTGGTTTGAAAGTTATTTGATATCTCTGAAACGTGGAAAATATATGTGTAATTTATAAACCTTAGAAAATAAATTTTGCAAAAAAATTTAAGTCTTTTAAGTTGGTTATATGTGACTAGATATGAAGAAACTTAACTCCGCGGAAATGTACCAGTGCGTGAACAAAAACGCGATTAATTTGCCAAAGTAATGTTAACTTACAAGAAAGCTACCTTAAATTGCAACAGCGTTGCTATATGCCACATTATTTGTAGCAAGTCTTTCCTTTCTTTGATATGTGGATTTCGCATCTAAAGAGGTGATCCTCAGTGTGGCCAGAGATGATCAAAATGCGAAGAGGAGCCTGGGTGTGATGACACAAAATATCGCCGAATATTTCTCTGAAAATATATTGCAGTTAAAGTCTAAAAGTTTAACTTGCTTTTGTTCTGAGATGTTGTACGCATCTAATTCAGTAAAACAAAAAAAAAAAAATTCAGCAAAATCGATAAAAAAGAGACATTTTTCAAAGGTTGGGACCTACCTGAACAGAAGTGATGTTATTAAAAAGGTCCGAAGAATATGGACGATTGTATAATACGGAAATATAACTTCAGTTTAGGCCTACTTGTTAAGCCAGCGAGTAAACTGTTATTTGTCACTGTTATCAGACTTATATATGTGACAAAAGAGATTTTGTAAGGAGGCGGTGACGTGGAACAGAGAACAATTATTACAAGTATTCCCCAAAAGCGCTGAGAGTGCTGTGTAATATAGCGAGAAGCACTTGAATGGCACTGGCGGTACCATAAAAAAGACAGTCCACCTATGTTACCTTCTCCACTGCTTGAAGCAATAGCCAAGTGTGATAACAAGTATGTATAGACAACTGAAGGCGTTACTTGCACAAAACTAGGTTCGCAAGCTTAATGTTTTAGGATCAAGGAAGTTCGGCTGCAACTGAGGAAGCAGAGACATAATATATGTGAGTGTCGAATTATTCATTTTCGCCCCATCCTTGAGGTAGACATCATTGTTGGTTATATGCGGCAGTATTTCACAACTATGAATTCATAAAGTCCTCAGGGTCCCATGTAAGTGACACCTGTGAAATCACTCACGAGTGTGAGTCAACTTCAGCTTCCTGATTTTCATTAAAAACACTTGATTTTCATGAAAAGATTTTCGGTATTCTTGTACTTCAGTTCTCTGCTCTTCTGTTCCACTTCCGTAATTAGACAGATCCGAGGCAAGTTTACAGAGCCTCACGCAACCAATGAGGGACATCGACTCTCAGAATGTCGTTGTTAAGTGCCGCTCAGATCTCTCAACTCAACAAATGAGGAACAAATTTCGGTAACCTTCAAGGAACCGAGTAGTCATTTCGCTTCTGAATATATTTTTCTATTCTGTGCCATCCAGTATATGTAAACAAAGTCAGCAGAAGGGAATGATCTCCACAGAGAGTACTGTTGAAAGAGTGAGAAAAATTGTCTTACAAGATCAATGATAAATTCGGATGAGGCTGCTAAATTAGTGTTGTGAAATAGTAAATATATATAATAAAATACAATGAAGAGATTAATTCCATCTGAGACAATCTGCATGTACGTATAGAAAATACTAATGCATTGAACAATAAGAATACTAAAACTGATGTCTGAAACACAGTAACTGAAAAAAACTTTAACCTCCTAATAGCTGAAAAATTGGAAGAAGTTAGAAGTTATAAATTTGATAACGTAAATTGTATATATGCGTGTGTTTTTATGTGTATTTTTCAACTTATTTGCATTCCAGAAACCCCTGTATTAATTACATAATTTATTAAGAAAGAAAATTAAATTTTATTTTGTGCACATCGTTTGAAAAATTGTCCTTTAAAAATGCTATTTCATTGGAAATGTGTTTGCATGCGCATACTGCTCAGGTTAATTTTAAGGGCGCCGTTTATGTCCTTGAAGCTATTCTCCTTGTTCGATGCAAAAAAAAAGTAGAGGGTGCGATAAGGGCGACACTGGCACGCGCACATCGTACGCCATCGCCTCTACACGCGAGGCGCTAAACTGGAGTACAACGTTTCCGTCTGTCTGCTGTAAATGTGAGACCCTATCATGTTATTGGTGGAAAGTCTGTAGCAAATATCAATGCAAATCCCAATAAGAGTCCAGCATGTTTCCGCTCAGTACATTCTGAGACACGGCAGTGTAAAAACGCCAATATTTGTTTTCAAAGTTCAGGGTTAGGAAATAATTATTCAAACGTGCATGACATCTTCAAAGTTCTTTTCATCTCTCGTCTGTCTTTTTCTTCTTTCTTTGTATATATTCATCAGGGATACACCTTGTGATGGGAAAAGTATTTAATTTGTAAATTAATCATTATAAAGGGAGTAATATTCCGTCATTTGGTTTTATGGCTTAATTTTCAGATATGTAATATTCACATAAGTTTGTGGTACTGGGCAGTACCCTTTGTTATTATGTTGAAGAGAATTTCACTATCTACACTTCTGAATAATTAAAATAAACGTTAGTGCGGCGTATTACAACTCGTGTTAATATGTACCCGTTTGGATTTATGGGAATCTTCAAAATTAACCTGACAAGATAATGAAAATAACTTTGAACTTGCTTTACTATTCGCTACCATGCAGTCTGTATTAAATTTATCATAATATTTTAGAGAACTTTAGGTGTTTCTAAATTGTGTGTTACAAGTAACAAAACAATGCCAAGAAATCGGAAACTGAGAATAATCAAACACGAAGTTTTTTCTCTGTGTAAGGTTTTACGAAATATCAACCGGTATAGAGAATTAAACTACAGTACGCAAAATTAAAATAAAAGTTTATAAAAGTTATCGCGGTAATGTAAGTAATGTAATATCCTAGGCATTGGGCTGGACTTTAGAAGTTCCCAAGGGAAATGAGGATTTCAAATAGTCGTGAGCCGACCTCCAGTGGCGCAGTCACTTGGTGCGTCCCGTGCGGGAGGTTCTCGGTTCGAACCCCAGGTGAGGCATAGGTGTAAGTTTAAGTTATGTTGTATGTTAGTTTATAAGTCATCCCCAGGTAAGCCTTTAGGCATAACTGTAGGAAAAATCGGAAGATAAATGATAAACTGGAGTGGAGTATAACAGATGTATTTGGATATAAAAAGACATCACTAGAACAGACCGACATGCTATGAGAGCGCCATCATAGACTAGACTAAACAACAGCATGGCCTTGGACCATAACAGCGACTTTCTGTATAGCCAGGATTAACAATAAATATAGCAGAGGCTAATATTCAACAATTACACCGCGGGACGTTAATAAGCCCTTTCCAATCAATCAAGTGCCAGGCTGCTGTCGCCCTAAAAATATCATAATTAACAGAAAGTTAAAGGTATGTTTGTGTTTAGAATATGAGAGTATGAGAAGGTGGCAGTAGCTGTTAAGAGTACTGGTAAGCGACTCTATTTGTAGTCTACTAAGACATCATGCTCGAGCTACAGTAGCGGTTTGCAAAAGAATGTTAAGAGTATTTGACCTTGGCTGGCGACCTCTGCACTGACACATATTCAAAGCAGGTACCGTACTGTTTGCGAGTAGCCCGGTCGCGTAGAATAAGGGCTACTCATACTCAAGTGAGACAATAAAAAATTCCTTGAAGGAGTGTACTCAGTTCACCGGATGACTTGCTGCCGTTCATAAACAAAGGTTGAAGATCTGGAAAAGCGGATATTGCGCAATGACATTCTCGGACTCGTCAGCAGTCGCGTGCGAAATAAGAGGACGTTATCACCACGACTTCAGAGAAGATGCATTCTTTCAAGAATTACGTAATGAAAATTGAAAAAAATTACTCAATATATTCTTGTTGTATTGCGCATGCATTCTTAAACAGGGCGTTTGATTGCTAAACATATACTGAGTTTTACGACGGAATTGAAAATAATAACATGTCGAGAGAAGAAACTAATTCTTTATTATTTGAGAGAGAATGACCTCGCATTACGGCCTGTTGAAGCCCTGCAAGTCAAGAAAACCATTAATGTATTTCACTTGTGTAATATACAGTCATAAATGTATAATAATGTAGGGGACTCTGAGACTATGGCGGTCGAGTGTGTGAATCCCATATCGTCTGCTGATAAAGAAGCTTCAAATTTAAAACGTAGCAATCTATATGTTGCAAGCTTGTGTAACATATACGGAACTTTAATGCGTAACCTGGAAGTCTTAACGATTACAAAAATACAAGAGTACCGCTGTATACGGATGAGAGGTCGCAGATAAAGTGCAGAATGTTAAATATAATATTCACGTGAATACGTCTTCAGCAGCCTGCAATTGACTGGTGTTGCTTGTGGCAAAGTACTACGCAAGCGATTATGATACGTCACGCACGGTGTGGTGGCGTGAATCTAGATAAGGTTGCACGAAGGAGGAGGACAAATTACGTTTATGGCTCGCATGACGTGCCAGCGTGTTTTACAGGTGGGCCAACTGCCGCCATCAAATTTACCAGGCCCGCGATACCTTTAGGACCCCCTAAACCAGCTGTTTAATTACTAGGGTATTATCACAGTTCGTGACGCTTCTCTATTATTTTCTTGGTGTTCCAAATAGCTATTACAAAAACTCCGAGATTCTCTTTTTAAAAAAACATGCCTTGACATGACCAGAATATAAGTTCAGTTTTTATTCCCATTAGAAAACAACCATGTTCCCAGATAATTTTTTCTCACCCAAAGTGAGGAAAAACAACGTCGGTCAATGATCGAACACATGGAGTTAATACCTTACTTTTTATTTATGACGTCATCTTTTTTCAGAATGTGTGCGTGAGAACACGGAAGATCTAATCAGCCTAATTGTGTAAGGGGCAAAGTGACGGGGTTATGCAGCCATCTCACTCATCCCACCTGGGTCTGAAAACACCACGTATTATCTAAGATTCCGGGAAAACGCTTTATAATAAGTATATAAAGACTATGATTTCCCGTAAATTATTATTTTTCAGTTTTTAACCAGCGTTAAAACAAGGTGTTTGTCACCAACCTTGTTATTTTATATTGCATCCACAGAAATTAAAAAGAATTTTCATGGGGCGATTTCGCCTGGTATAAACGAACTGTAGAAACCGTTTAATTATCTAGGAGACGACAAATAATTTTTTTCAGTTTTCTAACCGGCCACACATCAAAAAGTTTCAGTAATTTTAAAAGAATTTTAAGCCATACTAAGATTCTGTCCAAGACAAATCGCACCGGAGTACTATGCCATAGCAATCTCAGCTTAAGGGACTACTAATAACATTCGAATGTTTTTTAATAAACACAATTCAAATAATGGGCTACGTGTGTTGATAGATGCCTAAAATTTTACTGCTTTACTCTTTCGTTCCCTGTTGGACTTGTTTAATTCTTTTTTTTACACTGTCAATAGGCATAAATAAATACACTAACAAGCCTTCTTACCATCCTCATTGTTACAAAAAATGCAATAAAGCACTCGAACTGCATTTTTGAAAAAAAAAAATAAAAGCAAGCAAGTTGCCAAAGAAATGTACATAGATTCAACTAAATGTTTTTTTGGCAGTCTAGTTTCTTTTGGCCAAACACAGAAGGTTGCGTTTATCGAAGATTGCATTTTGTTAGATGAACAAAATTAAATTTGTTTGCTTTACAAGAAAAAAAATCAATTCTGTTGCTTTCCAATTTTATTCAATCAATAAAATGTTTTGTCCGGGGCAGCTTAAAATATGTTTGGGACTATAAAAATAATTATGATGTTGGCTGGGACAAACATTTCTTTCAGCGTGGGGTTTTCGTGCCTAAAATAGTACTCTGGGAATAGGAGGAGTGAGTTATATGGACGTCGTAGTGTGATAGACGCCGAAAGGGAGACGGCATAGGGTTACTATTAGAAATAGCAAAAAAAAAAAAAAAACGCCCCTATATCTTTAACTAATTGGGAATAGCGAAGTATTGCGTACAAGGGGAAAAGGTTGCAATGAAACGCGCATAGTACAATTTTAAATATAAATGGTCCGTTAAAATGGGGTACATGTGAAGTACGAAGACTTGCAGCTATAAAGTTGAGGAAAGACGACGCAGCACATTGAAGGATATAACTCGGCGGCGTCAACAAGATATATGGAGTTAATGCGGTCGCGTGTCTTGACCTTGCTCAAGAAGATATGACGGAGGCGAAGAAGGTCTGGCGAACCAATCACAGGGAAGCAAACAGTGTCACCAATACCTACTGTATAGGCTGCGCGCATGTGAAGCGAACACGTCAGTCTTGCCCGAGGTATTCACTGAACAGTAAGTCATGGCACGTTGGAGTAGAAAACGTCCTACTAATAACAGCAAAGTCCAAGATATTATTGGTTACGTAATTGCATACTTTAATAACGAGGATGGTTTCGGAAGACACACTCATCTTGTTGAAAACGCCATGAAAAGAGCAGCAGCGACACGGTAATCTATGACGAAAAAAAATAAAAAAATAGGTAAGGAAATTGGGGTATAAAAACTAACCGATAAAAAAATATGTGCACCAGGGGAAAAAACGAAATACGAATAGCAGAAAAACAGTTTAGGATGGCTTTAATTTGTGCGTTGTTTGACGCACAAATCAAAATATTTGTGCCCGCAAGAAAATATGTAACTAATTTACGAAAGCTATTGTCTGTACTACTTAAATACGAGAATGGCTAAAGGTAAACAATGTTGCTTATGAATAAGACATTTCTATAGCAGAAATACTTTGCGTTGTCAAATGCCAACGCTCAGCTCCCAAGTATTGTGTAGTCAAACTTCCTGAAGCCGCCACGAAGTAGCTGCCGCCAAATCACTGTAATTTGAATGGCGTAGAGTGAATCTGGAAAACTGTCCAGTCTCGTGTAGCTGATAATGTATCGCGGAGAGCCGGTCGGATAAAAGCGTTTACAGACGATGTTGTAAACAGCATTTCTGTAAAAGACAGGCCGTGTTACATGTTAAAAGAGAAGCAGTGTAATATTGGAAATACGATTTTTTTCTATGGGAGAATAAATATATCATTTTGATATATTTGTTGGTGATCACAGCGATAATTACAGTGGAAGCGATAGTTGCCATGATGACAGTTGAAGTAGGGGCAATTGCAGTGGAAATCGAATTGTGTCCTTCCTGAAGTACAAATAACATGCGTAGTGTGATTGTAGAGATATGGGCAGCTCTTCACATCGACGTCTTAAAAGCTGATGGGAGTGAAGCGAGGTGAGTATGGAGCAGCGTCGGAATGCATGATTGGGGGAAAAGAGAGATCCCCGAGGAGACCCACCTACCAGCGGCCTTTCGTACGGCACGATTTTCACGTGCGAAAATTCGGGAGCGATCCCGCCCG
>NQII01003955.1:16244-63388 GCA_002778355.1 Clitarchus hookeri
GAATATCTTTATTTTACACTTAACTTTTATTTGTGTTCAGAGATTTTTCCTACATTTTCGAGATGAAACTTGTCGCGGTAACCAGTTTTAGGACTATTTTATTTCTCTAGATGGTTTGACCAACTTCCCTACGTTTGTCAAGTGTGATTAATATGTTTACTCTTTTGTTCATCGGCTCTCCTTCACACGCGCAAGACACAAATACCCACCCAGAGACTCAGTAAAATTGACGCCGATTAAGTAAGAAATAAGTTTAAGTTCCAGATTATTTTGTTCTATACTTCATTTATTCTTTAGAAACACAGTTCACAGCCGAAGTTCCAGTATGCAGGGTACGAACGTTCACATATAACCATACAAGTGCAGAAACAGCGCCACAGTCGTTTTACAAATTAATCCTTGTTATAAAAACTGGCCCGATGAAATAATAACTGCTGCTACCTCCCACACCGGCGGATAAATAAAATAAAGTCTAGTTGCCGATGTGGGGGTTGTCGTCATTCCCGGCGCGTCCTAGGCTAGCATTGTGCCACTGCCCTGAAGGGCGACTGACTTGAAGTGACTTCTCTAACTGCCCTCGCCGCCGACTGACTCTGAAGTGCGGTCAAGGGCGACAGACAGACGCGCCATTTTGCTGCCTCTCACCCCCCTCCCACCTTATGATAAGGGCCTAGCCATGATAACGTTATCGTAACGAATACTGCGCCGTCAACATACAGATAAACAAACTTCTCGTATAAAATTTGTACGACGCAGCCTGAAACTTTCTAAATGATGCTGACGCTTCACAAAAACTGAAAACCACGATGTTTAAAACGAAACGACAACAGTCTGCACGATAACCTACAATAGCACACGTCTGCCGGATAAACAAACTATCACGGGAAACGAGCCACCACGGCTTTAATTTTGAATACGATAAAAATATTACTAAGCTTAGCAAAGCTTAAGAAAAATGAAGGAAATTGAAACACGTGTCCTGGTCCCGAAATTTTAAGAATAATGAATCATTACAACACATAAAGTCTGATAAAAAAGATGCATTAACTAAACTTGACGCATACTTCATAAACACTGTTAAGTACTTTGTAAACTCACAAAACTTTTCATGGAAATTTACAGGTAGAAAACAAAATCGTTGTTCGAAACTGCGAAAAATAGGACTAAGTTCTACCCAAACAAATTATGGAATATCGTATTTTCTGTAGTTTTCAATATTGTTCACAAACATTCTTGAGGCTACTTGAGGCATCCTTTACCTCTGTAATCAGTAAATACTACATTAACTAAGGCTTTAACAACATTTACTTAGCTTAGCACAAACCACATTTAACGAATTGAAACACTACAAAAAAATCTAGATTGTTATACACTGAGAAATAGCGCATGTTATTGCATATAAACAATTTCATGTATTTTGTGATTATTGCATGAATGTGACTAGTGTAATGGAGCAGGCAGTTTTTGGTTTATGCTTATGAACAGTCGCGTATTAAAAATGATTAAATAATTTTATTTTATTTTATTTTTGTCCTTTGTGAAGTACCCATAAAGCAAAAATTAACTGTTCCTTATTCTCGTAAAACCACTCCATACGCAGGAAAAAGGAAATACATAAAATAAGACAAGCATACTAACGGAACATTTTGTGAGTTCACAGAAGCACAGGAACTGGATAATCCATAATTTTAAGAAGATACTCATATAAATGTCAATCCTATTTTAAACTTAATGTTTGGAATAATTATGACGGCGAACTTATAGAATATTGGTACAAAATTCCACAAATTAAAAACATGGTATAACAAAATATGTAATTCTAGATAATTTATTTAACTTGCATATTTTCGAAAAATCAAAGAATATCCCCCCACCGCCCAGCTTCTAAACCATTTTAATGGATGAATAGTATACCACGTTGTTCAGAGAGGCACGGGGCAACAGGAAATCATACAGAGCCGGCGAGATGGAATCCAGGCCAGCAGCGCAAATATAAGCCGCGGATACATGACGTCGGGGTCTTCCTTCATCTCCCGGCTGCTGGAGCCAGCATCCCCACGAGCTGGCGAGGGGAATGCAGGCCAGCAGCTCGAATGTAAGGCGCGGATACACGAGATCGGGGTCTTCCTGCGTCTTCCGTCTGAAGGAGCCAGCATCCCTATCAGCTGGCTAGGGCGGCATCAGCAAGAACCCTCGTACGAGAACCATCTTCTACACTTTCGATCGGTGGAGAGAGAGAGAGAGAGCAATGCCATTGTGAGTGTGAGAAGGGACGCAGTGACTACAGGCAAACACTACAACAGTGTAGTCACATAGTTTCAGATAAGTGAAGGCGTGTGCTGCCTTAACTTTAATATATTCAGGCACTGATATAAAGAGCAATTCGTCCTAAAATTTTTTTGGCAGCTTGTAGCGTGGTCTCACATGTAGTATATACATAGAGACATGAAAAATTCGCGTTTTCATTTCGGGACAAGCTATAATTCGAAACCTGGTACATTTGCATTGCTAATGCTATTGGTCCACCCGTTAGTTTACACCTCCTGGACAACTATGAGCCAATAATTAATTCACAGTAAAATGCAGATCGAATCACCGCATTCCGCTAATACAAGAAGCAAACAATGGACAGTGATATGTGCATGATTTTACATACGAACAATGGAGTATAGCCTACAGGTCGTTGAACTCGCGAATTTTTCAGGTCGCGAGTTTTTCAGATCTAGAGGCTTATTGAGAATTCGGTCCTACCTCTTGAAGTAATTCAATATGTTCTTTGTGGCAGCTTGTCTATCTGAAAGCAAGGCGGTAACAATGTGAATTCCCACCACACGAAAGTTGCGCGGTTAGTTGAAAGGCGGCACGAGTGTTTTCCCGTCGCGGCGAGGAGCGACTGGGGAACGTCTAGCGGGGGCTGATGTACTGCCTGCCAGCGGCCGGCGCCGTTTCAGCGTCGTTCGCTCCACGTGACGTCACGCTTGATGTATGCACCCGCGCGGGACGCCGCCCGCCCTGGCCGGCCACACACGCCGTGGAGAAGCGAGCGTAACAGGGCGGGATCGTTATTCTCCACGCGGGCCGTGATGGATAGTTGTCGCTCGGCCTACATACATTCAGCTAACGTCTCTCCACCGCTACACGCCGTTTTACATCTCTCATGTCGACGCGCGTTGCTACTTTTACTAAAGATCTTACCGCATTTGCGACAATTTTTCTTACATGCTTGTGAAGGGTTGTGTTCATTGTTCACATGAAGGTCAGAAGTTGGTGATGTTGGTGTATCAATACTTTGTACAGCAGAAACCTTATCGTCACAATTTTGTAAGGTTGGCAATGCACGGTGTTACTTAGCATGTAGAGAAACAAAGTCTGCACTTTTTCATGTGTATGTTTAAACTGTCTATACGAGTGAAAATACCTTGGCATATATGACATCGATAGCCTGCGCGATATGGAATCAGCTTGCATTTATGCTTTATATGTGTCTTTGCATTGCAGGCATATGCCCGTGTGGAATACCGAGAAACACGCCCGACTGCGGCAGCATGCGTGCCACATGAAGGAATTCCAGAATGGAGTAGAGTTGGTTAGTCCAGGCGGCTCTTAAGGCTATTTACCTGGTTGAGAAGTCGGTGTAAGGAAACACATGTTAATGAAATTCGGTTTTATGATGCCAATTTTGATTACATAAACTTGGAACAAAGCCATAAGAGAGAAAAGATAATATCAAGCTCTATATCGACGCAAATATAACAATTTTTTTTTTCACACATATTTAATAATAATTATAAAGTTTTCTGATCTTTCCAGGAAACAGGCTGAACATTAATGTTTCCAAAGGCTTAAATAGCAAAGAAGGGCGTATTTTTCTGCTAAAAAAAATTACCGTTTTTTTATATCTATCTTTAACAGGAATGCCAAAAAACCAAATTTCATTATGACGTATTTCCCTATATCAAATTCTCAACCAGGCAACAGTCTTAACATCGAGGCCTTGAGAGCACATGAGGATGACCCGAGGTAAGTATGGACAGCAGCGCTGGAATGCAAGGGCGTGGGAAAACGGGAGATCCCCGAGGAAAACCCGCCCAACCAGTACATCGTCCGGCATGGTTTCCACGAGTGGAAATCCGGGAGCGACTCCGCCGAAAATCGAAAACAGTTCACCTTGTTAGAAGGCGAACGCTCTAGCCGCTACACGACCGTGGCCCCATTCAAGAATGGAGCAGCAGATATTTCTGAACCCAAATGTTTTGTTGCTACTTTATTAATTCCAGCCTTTTGTTTATATTGTTTTTAATTTATCTGATTAATACTGTCTGTGCGACCCTGTTAAATATGCTTGCGTATAGTGGCGTGATATATTTTATTTGTAAAATAAATAATGATATTTATACGAAGGTTTTATACGTACTGCAATTATTAAGCTCAGTGATTTAAAACATGTATAGAAAGTACACTACAAGAAACAAAGTTGTACACTAAGATGAGTAATACATATTTGCAATATGAGTACTATTTACGCCCATTAAAAACATTTTCGATAGGGTTGACATTTATTTTCTCAACAGTACAGGTTTTATTATGTCAAACTATTGGTTTTTTTCACTGTGAACTGAGTTATTCATTTTTTTAAATCTTACGCAGTATGTAAAATTAACATTGTCATTTGCCTGATTACAATATTCATGAGTCAGTCAACAAACCGGAAAGTTGTTAGAAATGTAAATGTTCAGTAAACAAAATGATGCATTTTGACTCTCAGTTGGGTAAGGCCTAACTTTCGAATGTGTTTTGCAATGAATCATCTCACTATGAGTTATGGGAATGTTAACATTGGAAAGACAGTGTGATGCATGATGGCGGACTTGTATACTTGTGTATGTGTCGCTAAAACGTGTCTCGATGGTGCAAAAAAAAAATGTGAATCCAAGTCGCAGTCGTTGAACATTTTATGGTCCTCCGGGGCGGGATCGAGATGGTAACCGGACGTGTAAATACGTTCTGGTGAAAGTGGAACTACGATAAGTTGTAAATGTAATCGGAGAGAGTGCGCGAGCACAACGAACACCACTGCAGCATAAGCAACATACTGCAACTCCTCATTTTTCGATTATGTGGTGGAAAAAATAAATTAAGTTAGTAGTGCTATTCTAGACGAAGTCAACAGTGACCCCGAGAAGCTAGAAGAGTCTGCGACAGCATTTGAGGAAGTTGCAGAGAAAAATTATGAGTTCTTACTTAACTACTTTGGTTTGTCTGCAGTCCCGCCGAAAGCCGAAATACGAACAGTTCAGGATTTGAAGGAGGATTTAGTACATTTTGGAAAGCTTCTTAGGCAACTTCGGGTAGCACATTAAAGTTGCACGGTCAGAGCATCTCGATTAGTTTCACGTGAGGCATGTGCACGTGCAGTTTTACCGCCGATGCCGCAGCCTGCTTTCTCGGGCAGTGGGACTGAGAGGGCGTCCTTTGCGGAGCTTTCTAAATACATTGTGCATCAAGACTCTTCGCTCAGTAACGTACAGAAGCTCCACTACCTCACTGGGTAGAGAAAATGCACTGTATGTCACTTAGTTATGGGCATTGGAATAAGAGATAAATTAAATCCATATTTCATAAACCCATCGTGAGCAAATTATCAGGAAGAATTAAATGCGAGGAGGCTGGCGATGAAGTGAGTCACAGAACGGTTCTCGGCCAGCTTGGTTACTGCGCGATGAGGTAGTGGTGAGTGCGGGAAGTAAGAGGAAGGACGAACCGCGAGAACTAGTAAGTCACCTACAACTTACAAATGAGAATTATGGCGTGATTTGGTCTTCGTTCGAGAAAATATACAAAATCTTAAGGGAGACTGCCACCATTCATGTTCAGAAAATTCTGCATTTACCAACAGCGGATGGCAACTTCACAGAATCGTTTTCACTCTTTGTCAGTACAGGAAAATTTCATTTCACCAAGCGCTGTTAATTTCACATTCACGGAAAGAATGGTTTTCTTTTATTGAACATTTCGCTTGAAAAACTCGATGTGTTGTAACGCCAGGCCTTTTAAATGTCGGTAGAACAAGATCTCCCTACATGTGATGAGCTTCTAACATTTTTGGAATGGCGTGCTGTTGCGAGTTAAAATGCACAGCTAGTAAACTCTCAGGGTGCATCCATGAATAAGGGCTGTGTAAATCGAACCTACAAGTCCCCATTCTCCGGTGTTAATACTAGTGTACAGTAAACCAGTGGTCAAAACACAACATTAATTGCAGTTGAAGGTTTTGCAATATGTACATTATGTAAGGTAAATCATGCTCTGTGAAAATGTGAGCAATTTCTTTCTAAACCAGTTGATGGTAGAATTAGGTTTCTTAAATACCAGTTGTTGTGTTTTAATTCCTTGAAACACTATAGTAGTGCCCAGCGATGTACGTCAAAATTCTATTTCAGGAAATGTCAAAATAAGCATAATTCACTGATTCATTTCTTCCAGGAAAAACGATCTGATAAGTGTTCAGAGCATGCCTCAGCTCACGATGCCTCTGTAAATAGAGTACAAGCATTGCACTTATCTAGTCAGACACAGAGTCAACAAACCAGTGTTTTATTGTCAACTGCTTTTGTTCATGTAAGCGATTACAGTCGACAGTTCTAGGCTGCAAGAGCCCTTCTGGTTGGTGCATTGCAAACTTCATTTCTGACAGAGAATTGTGTGCAGCAATTTGGCCTAAGGTGGTATCGCGAGTGTGTGGACATTGCTCGTGTTGGGCAATCTCTTCTATGCCAGGTTCAAGAGGTGTTGAACATTGTTCTGTTGAACCTGTGGATTCAGAGCACATTCATTTTGACACAAATGCCACCATTCTAATTGAAATAACTCATCCTATGCCTTTTTCGAAAACTGCAACTAGTTCTGTAAAAAAATACTAAGGACGTAAAGTCTGCAGAACCATCTTTTAATACGCCTGGGCAGGTTGACATGCTCATGGCAGCAGACATTATTAACGAATTAATGACTGGAGATAAAAAATCAGGTGAGTAAAATGGCTTTTATTCCATGATTGGCTCGATAGTGACTGGTTACGCCAAATGCGAACCACTTGTAAAACCACGAGTGTCTTTTTTGATTATAACAACTAATCTGAATGAACAACTTTAGAGTTTTTGGGAGTGTGTGGAAGTTCCATCAGTTAGTGTGATTACTGCTGATGACAAGATGTGTACAAGGCACTTCCTCACAACACACACACACGCCACCGATGGTACATACATGCTTCGGCTTCCTTTTAGGCAAGAGAAACAGAGCACGAGTGAGTCGTTACGACAAACAATGTTGAGATTATAGCACCTTGAGGAAAAACTGGGAAGGTTACCAGAGATGGCTATGGAGTACATATTGTTTCTAAAGGAATTTGAGTACTTGTTCCATATGTCATCCGTAGCCAGTGTACAACGGTTGACTGATCACATGTGTTTACTCAAATCAGATCCATTCAAGAATTGTAAAGTAGCCAATGTGATCCCTTATCATGCAGTACTCAAATATGCCAGTTCAACAAATTAAGTTCGAGTCGTCTTCGATGGATCGGCAACGACTTCAATTGGTGTTTCATTGAATGAGTTGCTCTATACTGGCCCTAAATTTCAGAGAGACATTGTGGATATAATTTTAAACTTTCGAACCATGCCTGTGGTTTTCACTTTCATTTCATTCAGATCCATTCAGATGACCGCAAGTATCAGTTCATACTATGGCGCCACTATACAGAAGAAAATGTGAGTGTTTACCTGTTGAACACTGTCACCAATAGACTTTCATCTTCGCCTTACTAGTCTCTGAGAACTATACAGCATCTGGCACTTGATAAAGCTCATAGATTTTCTCGAGTAGTGCAAGAATTAAGATAGTCATTATTGATGACATAATTGCTGGGACCGACTCTGTAGAAGAGGATTTAGAACTGATGTTGGAGCTCGTGTCTTTGCTAGAACAAGGAGGTTTTGAAATGAGAAAATTGTCCTGCAACAATCCCACTGTCTTAGAAGATATACCACTTGAGCATTGTGAGGTTCTCAGAAGTATTTACGAAGACACAAGCCCAGTAATTAAAGTGCTAGGTGTTCACTGGTGTCCCATAACTGACTACTTGGCTTATATCTATATACCCCAACTATCTATTTCCAAACGAGGCTTCTTGTCAACCAATGCAGGGCTATTTGAACCCTGTGGTTGGGCGTTGTCAGTAATAGTGTGTGTAAAAATTTTGCTACAGACTTTGTGGATGCTTGATTTAGAAAGGGATCAGCCAGTTCCCGAAGAAATGACACATCAGTGGGTACGTTTCAGAACTTCGTTAACTTCCCCTGCTGAGGTGTAGATTCAACGATGTGTCAATTTATATGATGTGTGCAATCTTCAGTTTCATGGTTTCTGTGAAGCCTCTGGAAAGGGATATGCTGCTGTGATATATCTAATATTTGTTAATGCTTTTGGTGCTATCTGAACCCATCTGATAGCAGCCAAATCTAAAGTTGCATGTTTGAAAATCTTATATGTTCCTAGATTGGAATTATCAGGTGCAATGTTGCTAGCATGATTGTGGCAATATGTAAATAACCTGCTTGACACCAAATCATACACCTTTACGGTGCACATGTGGTCATACTCTTCAATTGTACAGTCATGGCTGAAACCATCACCAAACATGTTCAAAGCATTTGTGGCAAATTCTGTAGCAGCGATTCAATCCATTACACCACCAATTATATGGTGCTATGTTCCTTCCATCTGTAACACGGCAGATTTAGCATCTCGAGGGGTTAATCCAGACCCCCTTGTTGAGAGTTATATTTGGTTTCATGGCCCTGTTTGGATGGCAGACTCGGATACAAACTGGCCTGTGAACAAATTTGAGATGCCTGATGTAAAGGAGCTTCCTGAATATAAGTCAGTGCAGACTCGGGTCTTCGCAGTTCAAGAGAGTAGGACTGAACTGATGAAACTGTTAGAAACATTTTCTTCTTTCTCAAAGCTCAAGCGAGTAACTGAATGGGTGTTCAGAGCCAAGAATGCATTCACAAGGCAACTTCGTGGCAATCGTAAAGTTTTGAGCATTGAGGAAATACACTCAGCAGTTGTGTCAAAACACAAATGCACTACTTTTTAGAGGACCTTAAACTTATCAAGCCAAATGAATTTACTGCTAGCGTGCGGAGATTGCGTCCGTTTCTTGATCCCCATTGAGTCGTCAGGATGGGTGGCAGACTGCAAAATTCAGCATTGCCAGAAGAGACCAAACATCCAGTGCTCCTTCCTGCAAAATTTCATCTTTAAGGACTTATTGTCAACTACTACTATGTCACCTACCTTCATGCTGGTCCTCAATCTACCCAGTCCTTCATCCAGATGCAGTTTTGGGAAACAGCTGCAAGACGATTGATTCGGCAATTTATCCACTGTTGCATTCAGTATTTTAAGTTGAACGCCAAACCTCCTGCGCTACGTATGGAAAATTTGGCTGTGCAGGTTCTCACAAGTACGGCAATTTCTGAAGAATGGTATTGACTTCACTGAACATTTTTCTTCGAAGCTCACTAAAGCACACAAGACCCCTGTCAACAAGAGCTACTTGTGTCTTTTTGTGTGGCTGTCGTGAAGGCAGTACATTTGGAGCTTGGATAATCATTGAGCGCAGATGCCTTTCTAGCTGCTTCTCATAGGTTTGTATCTTTGAGAAGAACACCGTCCGATATTTTTTTCTGACCAAGGCACAAACCTCATTGGTGCCAACAGACACGTCTCGGGGAAGTGCAAAAAGCACTCTTCGCAGATCCAGCCTGGCAGAGACTACAAGAACACATCTCTGACATGAATATTAAGTGACATTTCCACCCACCAGTTGGCCCTCAGTTTTGCGGTCTGTGGAAGTCAGCAGTAAAGTCTGTCAAACTTCACACGAAGCGCATTGTAGGATAGCAGATACTCACTTTTGAGGAACTAGCCTCACTCTTTTCTGAAATCTCTGCCATTCTAAACTCAAGACCATTGTGCCCTCTCTCTAATCATCCTTCGGAGTTTGATGCTCTCACCCCAGGGCATTTTTTAATTGGCGCTCCTCTCGTTGGCCTACCGGAACAAGATTTGTCACATCTGGTTGAGAATCGTATGGATAGGTGGCAATTATTAACAAAACTTACGCAATCCATTTGGAGATGCTGAAGAAGCGAATATCTCCCACACATTAAATCAGAGACTTAGGTGGAACATAGCAATCCCAAAATTAGAAAAGGATACTTTAGTTTTGCTAAATTATTCTAACTTACCACCTTAAACTTGCCAGAGTTGTCAAAACACATCCTGGTGATGATGGTGTAGTAAGAGTTGTGACCCTAAAAACCCCTATTGGTGAACTCGTAAGGCCAGAGACCAAGATTTGCTTTCTGCCCATAAACTAACATTTGACATTATATAGAATGTGTGGTGATACAATTTGAAGCATAGTGTATAATATATTAGTTGTAGACTGATGTACATTCAAGTGTGTCTCGTTGTTTATTATGGTTACTTTATGGCTAGTTGGAAAATCTATCATTTTCCGGTGGGCGTTAGGTTCAGTATACAACTTTTAGCATTTTGAATATCATTTAGGTTAGGCCTAACTTTTGTATGCGTTTTCCAATGAATAACGTCACAATTAATTATGGGAATGTAAACATTGGAAAGGCAGTGTGAGGCAAGATGGCAGACGTGTTTCACGCGCCAGTTTTTGTCGCTAAAACGTGTCTCGATCGGGTAAATAAAATGTGAATCCAAGTTGTAATAGCTGAACAGTAAAAATTATACGAATTTACTCATTCTTAAATTTATGTGCATATAAAAAGGAGGAAAAATATACTCTTTCAGTATTTACAAATGTTTATATAAAACTTTCAATGCAAAGTAAAATAAATTATTTCAGTATTCCCAAATGTTTACGTAAGACTTTCAGTGCAATAATAAGGCATGAAACTACTTTCTCTCCACCATTACCAACCTTACAGGACGCATGGAAGTCAGTGTGCCAGTTATTATATACAAATGTAGGGGCAGCGACATTTTTTAAAGGTCGGTTTCAAAGTGCTCAATTACCCTTGAACATCTTATAGTTTATTATATCCATTGTAGGAAGGCGAGAATGAATAAAAATGTACTAAATGGGATAACGTCTCTGTAGAAGAACGCATTTAGGCAAGTAAAAGACGCAATGTGTGTTCGTTGTTAAGTCACAATAGTATTATTGTTCGGTGATGGACATAGAAGAAGGGCACATTTAATACCTCGTAGTACTGACAGAAAGGTATTCCTGTGAAAACCGAACGTCATCTGTATGCATTACTATTTAAAAATCACAATTTCGTAAATCTCTGAAAATAAGTTAATAAATGGAAAAACAATATTACCGGGAAGAACAAAACACCAATTATTTTACCGTAAATTGAAAAAAAATTGATAATTTAACATTTATATATTTCTTACTGCGGCGTGAGACCACAGAACTTCAAAATATAAGTAAATAGTATACGGTCGGATGGTACTGATACAATTTTCAATTTTATTTACCCCTAGGAATATACGCATTGTCAAATTTACTATAATGTTTCCGTTGCTTGTACTGTTGACCTTAATTCCCACTTTTAAAGTGTTATTTTATTTTCGTAAGTGTATTTTGCGACAAATATTTTGTATTTGTGCTGAGATTTCTAATCTTACGCAGCTACTACGTGATTTGTTATCAGATTAGCTGTTTCCTCATAATGCACCATTGTATTTACTTTCCAGTATATGTAAAAAATTGAATTTTCTGTAAAGTGTGTACTTCAAATTTGGACAAAAATATAAAATCTTTAGCGAATTTATTCACTTCATTGAATATAAACTTATTTTATATTTATCCGATATCCGTTGTTTTTACAGCCAAGGCAAGAGTGTTGAAATTATGGTGATTTTAGTTAAGATTGCGGGATTGATCATAACGTATGTAAAAATTTAATTACTCTGTTGTGAATTCCATTGTAATTAAGATGCAATGTCACATTTAATGTACCTCTAAACGACCGTGATGCATGTTACGAAAAAAAGATTAGCAAGATTTAAAATTCCTTGGAAAAAATGTAAGTTTAAGGTAAAGGACAAGTGGGAGGTAGTGTGATTCTCTGTCGCCCAGAGCGCACTGCCAAATGATTTGTAAATACTTCCAAACCATCCGCTAGATGGCACTACAGTCGTCTCCACCCCCCCTCCTNTTTAATTAATTAATTTAACTATTAAAGAAACTAACTACTGTGACGTATTTTACACTTAAAAAAATACAATAACTTCTCTTTCATATGAAACTCAAACCATATTTTTCTAACGATTTTGGAAATATGTACAGTACTTTTTTAAGTGTTCTGCATTTACTGTGTTGATGGTTGCATCACTATAAGGAGATCCACTTTACTTCTACCTTAATATCAAATGTATTTCATTTTATGAAATGTTTGTTTTTAAGACGTGCCTTATAAATAAAAAGCTACTGTGTTTTTTTTCGTCGGAAGTACACTGTCGTGGCTCGCTTCTGAAGGCACGGCCTTGCGGTTGAGGTGGCACATACTGTCAAAGTCCACGGTTCCAGAGGCGTCAGTGTCGAGTTCCTCTGTCACCATGTCCAGCTCCTCGCCCGACACCTTGTCGCCCAGCTCCTTGAGGATCTCCCTAAGGACCTCCGTCGTGATGTAGCCGTTAGCTGCGACATGCCGCGTGCCCACCCTATCAGCACTCGCCGTTGCACGGCACTAGGTCGGTTATTCCACTGACCTCATGTTACGTCAACTGCGCCAAGGAATGAACTTTGCGGAAACGGAAGTCTCGCATGTAAAAAAAAACTCACAGCTCTAGTCCCCTTTAATATAATGGTATATTTATGATTTATATTATTGGTTTGTAAATAATAGGTCCTACGCGGCATGCTTTAGTGCTAATGAACACGTCGGCTGACAAATTAAAGTGAGCATTTACATCAAAGTGTTTCGCACATGCATGCCTTGAGCGTCTCTCACAACAAGCTTAATTTTGAGTAGTTTACCTCAAAACGAACAGCTTTAAGGGTCTAACATGGTGCAGTAAAACTTTCCATATAGCGTTACAGAATGATATTTGACAGATAAAAAAAAAGTTCGTGAATGCGTATGTCGACAAAGGTAGCTAACGAAATAAGATTGTAGGGTTTACTGTGTGGAATATTAAAAGGCCCCTTGGTAGTTTATAGATTTTTATGATTTGTGTAGCTCAGAAACTGCAAATTATTGAAATTATAACCCATATCTATATTATTCAATTTGGTTTAGCGAATGTACCTTTCCCACGCAGCAACATTATATCAAAGATAACTCCAGAAAACTCATGTCAGGGTACGTAACTCAACATTTGAGACTTTTTTAATTTTGTAAGAAAATATGTGTACTTAAATAATGTTTGGATTGCTTGATATCAATATGGTTATAAACTTTCAAATACAAATTATAAGGTGTTTTTTAACTGTAGTTAATGACTAAAAAGTATTTCAATATTCACAACTTTCTTGAATTGAAAATGAAACTTAGCTACTTTATACCTCGGAAGAAATAGGGTTTTGCGGGCATTAACTGCAGTAGAATGAGTCGCTGAAATTTGTAAAAGGATTATACCAATCCCATAATTTTTTTTCTCTTTTTTTGCATTGCGAAAAACATAATTTTCATTTTAAAACAGAAAACGGGTGAACAGTGACTTTGAAATTTATTTTATAATTAAAGGCACATACTTACAATTACTTATAAGTAGAATACAGTGCTGTTAGTGTACAGAATTTCTTGATGCTCCCATTAATTTCAAGAAGATAATAAACGACTTTACGCAGAAATTATGCAATATCGGTAAAATGCAAGAATGAACTCATCATTTGCAGCAATATAAGAACTGTTTTACATATGCAGTAATTTTCAAGAATAGTGGTAGGTGTTATAAAATTGTGAACTTGCGAATAAATTGTATGTACTGAAATGCACACAAATTAGGTGTCCTTACACGAAAATTACCACCTTGTCGAACTGAAGGGCATGGCGGTAATAGAATGGAAACTTTCGAAATGTTATTTTTCCGGGTACTATCATTACCGGCAAAACACTACGAGTTCATCGGCGATGTATTACAAGATATTTTTGAAATTTCACCCTTCACAGTAGTATTGTAAATTACTCCTATAAATTTAATTATTTTAAGCGACCAAAATAATTTGTAATACACAGCACCACTACAATTGTTTTAATTAATGAGAATACCAGTAAAATAATAAATGGCATAGTAAATGAAAAGAGTTTTATTACTGATTTATTTTTAGTGTTGAAAATAATTATGTTAGTTACTTTATTGTGGTATATATAAATAATTTAATTTACCACTTCAGTCACCGCAAAATTGGTAGAAAAATATTTATATAGATATTAAAAATAATATGCTCGTTTTGTCTAATGCACAGAAATATTCTCCATATGAGATCTTGTCTACGAAAATATCCGATCACTACAATAAAGGTGCCCGTAAATAAATGAAGCAATTAGGATGACATTGCCGCTGCAATGTACCTTGAGAGCATGGGTCAAGTTTGGACAGTGTAGCGATTTGCAGTTTATTTCCGCCACATACGTCACGTCCGAGTCAGTGAGTTTACCGCAATGGGAGGAACACACGAGAACAGAATGTTGTAAACACGGCACGTATTTATTCTCCGTTGTGGTTTGTTATCATGAAGGATGACATGTGTGCTTGGAATAAGAAATGCCGCATCTAATATAATACCCCCCGGGTTTTGATTGATTACATAGACATGAAAGTTCTTGATTCATAGACGTTCTCACGTTGTGAGGTTCAGCCGGTTTCCACACGTTGTTTAAAGAAATTATGACGATGACAAAAGAACGACACATGAATACCTAGGCGTATTGTGAAACGGAATAATCAACAATAACAAGGCACCGCGTGCAACATTGCGAGATATAATGTATAAGATACATTAGAACTCGAGAAAGCAAACTCACAGGGGTCTCTACAGTTATTTTTTAGCCCAATATAGTAATGTCAGAAGAAACACATTTTGAATAGATAAAGTATGTTTTCGTGTCGTACGCATTTATTATTTGTTCTTAACTGTCTATGATGTCTTGCTCTGGAAAATCATTGATGACACATGTGTCATTTAAAATATTTTTTTTGAATGCTTCAATATTAGCAAATAAGAGGAGGTCGCAAAAAAAAAATTAAATTTATATAACAGAAAAAAAAAACGTTCGTCTTCAGGTATTTAAAAAAGAAACATGTTCCTCAGGTTAAAATATCTGACATTGCCTCGACAAATAAATCCACACACCGGAAATATTCGTGCAAATTTCTAGTTATAATACTTCTTCATCGATCACAAATGTGTTTTTGTTTTTGCTCTTAACTCGTACCAAATGTGTAACTGAGCGATTATTTTATTTTGGATCTGCTAATACCTAATCAGGAAACTGTACTAACATTCAAGAACGTGCTGCAGACGTATTTACTATGAAAATCACAACTCTCTAGGAATAATGTTTGTGACGCCCCACTTGATTGCATAGCATCTGCAAAATACAAAAAAAATAAACTTCGAAGTAATTTTGCCTGCAGATGAAGTACATCTCCTACAATTGTTTACGAATAAACCTAATGCGTAATTTAGCTACCGTTTGCCCACGACAATCGCGCTCATAATTTCTGTACTTGTACGGTAATAAATGGCATTCATTAATTTTATCGTACGGCTAAGTAAGAATTGTTTAACACATTCATAGAAAATTACACCACATAAACTAAATATTGGACACCATTTTTTCCTTAAAATAGCTTCTAAACCTTGCCCTTCATTATACAAATTCATTTACGAAATATTTGTAAGTCGTTGCACTATTCGTCAAATCAAGCTCTATACACAGTAACAAGTCTACTGTTAGGCGCATACGATACGTTTCGTATTGACGTCAGCTTCTCCATCGACCAAATTCTGTTCCCATGCGACTCAAGGCATTCCAAAGTTTCATAGAGAGATTTAATAGTATAGTCCAAAGAATAAAAAACCATTTTGATGACCTAATATTAGTACATTTCGAACCAAACAAACGCTAATGAGTCGCACAAATCACTAAAAGTTTTAGTACTGAAGGTTTTACAGAGTTGTCCACCGAACGTAGACACCCAAAAAATTTTCTGAACGGTTGCAGATCTTGAAATGCGATTTTCGGTAAATGAAATTACGTACGGGGGCCAGTAATTTGCCCCAAAATGACTATTCGCAACACGTGTAGGGACATTTATAGTTAAACCACATATGATTTTTCCCCTGGAAAAATACATGTATTTCAACTGCATTCTAATTTCGTGATCTGCAACCGTTTCGGAAATTTTTGGTGTTTCGATAAATAAATGTAAAATTTGCTTGTAATTAACATAGTTGAGTGGAGAGGTGTTGATAGCAAATGAGGGTGAAATGAGTTGAGTATGGAGTAGCGCCGGAATGCAAGGGCGTGGGCAACGGGAGATCCCCGAGATAACTCATCAACCAGCGGCATCGTCCGGCACGATTCGTACATGCGGATGTCTGGGACCGACCCCACCGGGAATCGAACCCGGTTTTGCCTGGGTGCGAGGCGAGCTGTCTAACTACAATACTGCTGGCCCCTGAAAGTAACAGAAATAATCAAGCTGGCATCAGATCTATCTCTGATGCAGGAGTGAGATGGTTAATATTCAGTTTGAGTGTTTGTGTTCAGCCTTGAATAATTGTATGTGGTTCGTTTTCGAATGGAATCTTTACATGATACGTTCCAGGATACTTTGCTGTGACACTTATTGTCAACAATAAATTACGTAAGTCCTCACGAAAGTTGAAATGTATGTTAAAATGTTGTACATGATAACCTGTATTAAATAATTAAGACACTGGTCGGGTTTATTCACGATGTTACAGAATATATTTTACGTTTGATTTGAAGTTTTTGTCATCATTACACTAACACTTGTATTCATAGTTTGTAGAATTGTTTCACCAATGTGTTTCCACTATATAATATAACTTATCTTAATTTATTTTAATTTCCCTTGTGGTGGTACGGTAAGTTACTATTCAAAGTTGAATTAGATAACGGAGGAAATTAAAAAGGAGATAAAGAAGCAGCTTGGCCTGGCGTGAGTTTATAGCTACTTGTGGCAGAAATCGTACGTAGCAGGTCCGCTGGAAGGCTCGAGATTTACGATTCCAATAAGTCTATAAATTGCCAGATTCACAACGGCGATAACTGGGAAGAATCTGGTCTGGGCTACCACTTGTGTGTTCCACGAGTCTACTAACTCCTCATCGGCAACACTAATCTCCGGAGCACGAACAGCTGTCTCCTGTTGGAAAACGATCACAGCCGCGAATCGCCCGTACACAAGCAGCGGCTTCAGCCACGAGCCTTTCTTAACACTCCACAGTATGCTACATCTAATATATTTGACTTCGTCTCTGAGAAAGAATGAAACGATTATCAGAAATAGGCGATAGAAACAAACAGGAAAATATTTCGAGTTAATTAACTAGTAAGGTAAACTGCACAGTCATCTGCATAAACTCACCTTAGCAAATTGCTCATTGGCTGCTGCCACAGTGACCTCAGGTAACTCGGGCCCATGTTTGAATTACCACTCCAACTTACGTTTACGAACGGTTACCTCGAGTGCCCATTTCCGTAGACGAACTTCCATGCTGTGAATATGGTATTATACTCCAGTGTCTATCGTCGGTAATTAATTCATTATTGGAATACATATCGTTAATCTAATTGTTCATCTTGTGCGACTTCATTTTCGCGATGAATATCCAATCAGAAAATTTGATTGAGTTGTTTTATTAAGCAAAAATTGTCAAATTTTTTAGGTTGTCATATAAACTGCACATGTACAACACATTCAGATTTCAATTGTTATAATTTCAAATGAGGGGAAATAAAAACAAATTTATGTATGTTATCTCGTTTAGAAACAATAATTAAAATTCAAAATGTATCTCTGGTTTTGCATATTTACAATAGTATTTGTAATGATAGTCACGACAAAGCCAATAACAGTGCGTAGTTAACGTGAACTTGTGTAAGTCTGTAGTGCTACATGGTAGGTTGGGTGCTGGTCCGGATGATTTATAGGTCACATGTATATACGTGACGTATCTCTTGGCCGGAAGCACGAGCAAGATTTGTGTTTTAGCGGATATATGTACCTCATAGCTTCAGAAACCCCACCTAATTTTCCAGGAGTGGTGGCGTACTAGCAATGACGATTGCTGACGAACCAAATATGAAAAGTTTCGTCTATAATCTGGAAATAGATATGGCGAGCGGAAACAATATCTCTCACTAAACCCACGTAAATGAAGCTATGAGAAAGAAATATTAAATAAGAGAAACGTTTTGAGGATGGGCAGAACTAACCGAACGTGTATGTGATAGCATCAGGATTAAATATAAACTAAATATTTAAATTTACGCTTATATCATAGACCCGTTGTGGCTTCTTATGTGTGTAGTGGGCAATCGTATAAACATTAAGTCACTATTGTTTAATTACATTACGGATGACACACTGAACTTGGAAAATAATATACAATATATTTGTTGTAAGAAACGGCTGAAAAATTCATACAATCTGTAAAGGAAAATATGACAATGACAAAATGGTTTTGCAATGCAATTAAATAAACACAAATTATCAATAAAGAAGGAACAACAACTTCAAAATTATTAAACTGAGTCACATGTCCTTTCTTTCAATGACAAGCAAACCATTAATATTTTCTCTTTCTATTTCAGTATGCGAAGAGAAAGAAAAGAAAATAGAATTGAACATTGGTGGCGGAAACGGATGAAGGTGTACAGGATTGCATCTGTACTGGTTTTGAAAAATAAGCTCAAGAAGAAAATAAAAAAAATTGTATATTCTTAAAATTTTTTCAGTGGAGCCACGCAGCAGACATTTATGAACTTGTAGCTACTGGACGAATTATATATATATATATAACGAATATATATACTGGACGAATTAGATATATATATATATATATATATATAATTCGTCCAGTATGATTCGCGTATGATTATGTAATAACGTATGATTATATAATAACGTATGATTATATAATTCACGTATGATTATATAATAACAAACCTCATTTTTCTGGAAAATACATATAGGCCTAAGAAATGTTTCTGTATTTTCCAGAAAAATAAGGTTTGTTATTATATAATCATACGTGAATTTTCGCAAATTCTTTTCGCCGTCGAATTAGACTTCGCTGTAATAAAAATATTCGGTTCACATCTGCTTAGTCATTGTCAAATGCTTTTTTTTGTGGGATCCTTTTAATTATTATTCTTAGTGTCTTCACACTTTACGAACCAATCATTTGAAAAATCGTCCCGTGTGTTACGTGTTATTTGTTTCATACATTAATCGGTTATTACAACGGTAACCTAAATTATTTTAATAATGTTTAGTCAATTAAATTATAAAATTTCCTATATAACAACTACGAATTTTAAAAGTATGAAATAGGTGTGTTGGTTATGCCTAATAAAAATTGTAAATACCCAAACATTGTTAAACTCAGTGCGAACAAATACGGTGGGAAATCTCTTCGGTACAACTTTCTAGACATGGTTAAGATTTGCTTGTGACTGAAAGTACAACTTTTGCATGGCTACAGAACTGTTGGAATAATCACGAATGGACTATTAACAGGCGTCAATGAATTGTCGAAACAATGATGGTCCAGTCATAGAATGGAAACTCGAGTATACGTTCTTGATGTCTGAATTGTCACTGAAATATTTTTCTGAAATTAAGTGATCTATTTTTACCAGCAATGTTAACAGTGTGCACTAATTAATTCTCAGGATGATTACGCTACGGTGGCCAATTAAACCAAGGAAAACTAAGTGTGGTTGTCAAATTTTGTGTTTTGAATTCACAGCACTTCAGGTATAGGGTACATCTTTACTCGAGACTATCGTCTACAAAACTGTGTGCCGCAGTACGAATAAACTTGTTTGCTTCAAGTTATAAGAAAATATTGTTTCACTAGAAATTGAAAAAAAATTTAAACAACTAGATTTTTTCCATAAATGCGAGAAAAATTCAAATCTTCACAGCATCACCGCCAGGAATCTTGAGAACAATAAAAACATTAATGTGTAATTCTTAATCGGGAAGTTTTATCTCGTTACTTCGTCGTGTAGTAACTATGAATAAAACTGATACTTTCAAGAACTGATGCCATCCGCAAACCTGTATGATATGATGTAATATATTTGTGCATGTATTCGTAGGGAGATCATATTTTTCATACCAAACAATGTTATCTCAAACAGGAGGTCGGGAATATTTGTGCAGGAAGACATTCTCACATATTTTAATGAAACCAGTTTTACGACGGAGGCTTTAAAACTGGTTGTTGACTGAACGTAAACGAATATATTCAACGTCAATGTATCTATGAAATATGATTTTGATTTTTTCTCTCTTTCCTGCTTGATTTCCATACCAAATTGATAAGAACGACCATTATTGTAATCTATACTAATCTTAAAACTCACACACTGCTCTCTTCTCACATGTGGGCATGTTGCAATCAGAACGATTAAAACAAGTAAATTTGGTAAAGAACTCTGTCGCCAATATAACAAGGCGTATAGTCGAGTAGTTTATTTACCATATGCAATGAAATCCGATATAGCATCATTATTTACAGTCAACAAGATTATCATTTGCTGAAGGAAAATATTTTATGTTGCATATCTCTGGCTAGTTCGTATTTAGGCTACACTTCAAATGCCAACAGCTGATTTAACGTTCATGCTTTCTTACACGATATTGTAAATATCTCACAGAATTAATTAAACACTTTAACAACAAAAATGCCGTTTCCTGAGATACATGAAATTTTATGAAGTGAAATAAATGTCCTATTTTATATATCGAGTCTTGGCGTTAGTACTTACATCATACGATAACAGCACGCTTCGAAAACGTGATGTCAAGATTATTTATCATTATGCCTTCAGCGATACCATATTTTCTCGTCTTTACCCCAGCTTCAACCCTCGAACGATTATCTACAAACGGTTCAAAAGGGTAACTTTTACTGTTTCACCAAGGAGAGGGTTAATGTGAAAAGGTAACATATTTGCAAATGCTGTAAATAAATTAAATTATTGCTCTATTGGCTGGGACCTGCAATTTTACTGATTCATTTCAGAACAAGATAGACATCAAACACTTTTAGGTACACTTTAGTTATTGAATGGCCCACGACTTATTGACACCTCCTAGGGGACTCTGAGGCAATTGCAAACAAGCAACATTATACAAGCCCAACCACAGCTTTCTAGGCAAAAGGAAGGAAGCAATGAGCAGCTGATATCCCCTTTTTTTATAAACTATTTTGAAATATAGCCTAGGAGTTATCAAATTTTCGATTTATTTTCTGGCCCCTGTTTATTGTAGTGCGCTGAGAGAAGGGGTTGTTCCAGCCAGTAAACTATTTGTTCGCATAGGAACAAACGTATATTTAGTTGCCATAACAAAATATTTTGACGAGTTAACGAAACTTGAAATGACACAATATTGACTTTGTTCATAAAAAAAATACGCGTTTTAACTAACTAAATCATGTGCCAAGCCGAAAGAAATTAAACTGTCAACATAATATTTTGTTGAAACAACTATATACATTTGTTTGGCCACTTATTGTATCTGCTTCGTTCGAAAATAATGCTGAAAAATATTTTTGCATTTTTTTGTAACAATTAGGAAAGTAGCAGTATTTGTAAGTATATATATGTATGTATATATATATATTTATATATATATATATATATATATTGTTGCTTAACATTGGTTTAAATTTCCTAATAAAACAAGTTCAACGGGAAAGTACAAAGTATAGCTGTAAAAACGGAAATATTAATTTGCGCACGTTGTATAATAGTCCAACTTCAATTTCCTTATATTTTCCACAACAGTCACATTAGATGAGGTGACTAAGGCGGAGTTTCCATTTTTTTTATGCTAAGCGAAACTCTTAAATGTGTGTAAATTCAAACAATTCTTTGTTTGAATATTTGTTTGGATGTATTGTAGTGTTGACATGTGATACTCCAAACCCAGTAGCGTCATTTCAGCTTCTTAACTGGGGTAGCGCCTACTGGGTGGAATGGAAGGGGGAAGGGTGGTCCGGAGGTCCTCCCCCGGAAAATGTTTTTAAAAAACTAGCGTTAAATTGTTAGTTTTTGAAGCTTTTTCAGACTGTTTTTACTACAAAATAATTGCTAACATTCTCTATTTACCCGAAAACATTCATTGTTTATTACTTGGATTAATAACCAAACCCCTTGTAAAGTAAATATCGTTCACACGCAACTCAAATGTAGGCCTATTTTTAATTGATTGAGTGCTCAGCCTGTTTTTTTATCATGAAAATAAAAGTCAAGCAAACATCATACAAAAAAAAAAACAAAGTTTTATTTAACTTTTACTCAATGTCATCATAAGTTATTTCTATACAAAATGAAGTCTTCTCTTTTGGCTTGAATTAAAGTCATCAATAATTTTGGAAATGTCTACATCAACACTATAACAAAATATTCCATTGCCCCTATAGAAACAATTATTTTGGTTGCGCCACAAAAACTTTGTTAGATTCAAAAAATTATTTTTCTCAGTGTGTATTGTATCGTGGGGTGAGTTAAACCCACCTAACAACGGACTGTCTAGTTATGTAACGAAAACAGCCGGTGTGATTGAACTGTGACACAGAGTGAGAATCGAGGATGGAGCGGTGACAGACCACCATGCTGGAGAGAACTGGAGTACCCCGAGAAAACCTATCGGCATATCGAAACGTCTGCCACTGTTATAACATATTATATATATATATATTAACGTATTAATATTATTATTACAATTTCGTATTCTTTTATAAAATTTTGACTGCCCTTAAATTATTTTATATTCGTATACAAGTGATTGTAACTGCAATAAAAACATATCTTTGTTTTTGCAATGCATAAAAAGTGTACTTTTAAATGACTTTTCTGCATTACTCTGAGATAAGTGCTTAATAATTGCATAAGGAAAAATTTTTAAAGTCTGCTTGAACTAAAGATATTTTTCCCTAACAATAAACTTCATAAAGTAAGAAAAAACACAAGCTCTACTATATTAGTTAAACCAATTATGTTACAATGAAACGATCAATAAACCAACAATTTGTTGCTTCGTCTTAAAAGGCTTTCCTTACTGTGGAACTTCATATGGCTTGTTATTGATTCAAGTAATCTACGAAATGTTTTATACGTTAGCAGCAATTTCCAGCATTCAGCCGAACGTGAAAATTTAATAATGGTTTTAGGCAAGAAGCGCTTACATATATTTCACCTGCACTAGTTTCATTATTCTTGCTCGAGGTTTATGTATTCATATAATTCAGCAAAAGGGCGAAGTTCTTACGTCAAGAAAATAAAGCAAAATTAATTTAGTCTTTACATGAATGGCAATGAAAAAACCGGACATAGGTTAATTTTTCTGAGCAACGCAATTCATACAAATGATGTCAACTGTGTTGCTGTATAAAATTCTGAGAAACAAGTGAGTTCAGAAAAGTGCACCACCCTAATCGCTTTCCTTAGCGGAATTAATTTCTATATTCATATTTATCAACAGCCCCAGTCAATTGCATTGCGTACTTTAACCCTGACATGAAAAATGTAATGTATGTACTTTTACAAAAAAAAATAATAAGCATATTATTATGTTAAGTACACTGAGACGGTTTTGTTTAATCAAACATAGTTTCTTTGGCACAACCATATTATTTGTTTTTATAGGGGCAATGACATATTTTGTTCCTGAAATATAATTATTTTGTTGTTCTTATTTGGTTGCCCGAGACAATGATTTTGTTGCTGCAACTAAATGTTTGGTTCGTGCAACTAAATATTTGTTGGGCTTATCGTACATTAAACAGTTTGGGTTGATATAAATAATTGAGAAGCTCGACCTAGATTGCAACTTAGATCACCTGCGTCAGAGCTATACGCCTCAGGTAATCTAACTACTAACGAAATCGGAATATTTTTTAATTTATATACTGCAAATAAAGGTGCGAAAACCAATATTTCAAGTTTTACAGCTTTGTTTTTAAGTTTCCAGTTAAATCAGTTTTGATAATAAGTTTAAACGATTATTAAGCATCAAAAGATGCACTAACAAACACTGTTACTATCCTAATTGTCACAAAAATTACAAACAAACACTTGAGCTGTGTTTTCGAAGGCAATCATGTGAGTGGCCAAACAAACATGTACATTTGATTGAACCAAATATTTTGATGGGGCAACAAAATCTATTTTTAGACCTATACAAACAATTTTTTTTTAAGTTATACTTTTTTTGGTGCGTTGAGGGTAAAAGTTAAGTATGCAACGGAAATTGCGCGCGCACAGTGTTACGAAATTTGACAGTGAGCGTGGTAGTGGTATGATCTAACGTGTATGCGCGTATAGTTGCGTGCGTACAGTGTAACGAAATTCGACAGTACACGTGGTAGGGGTATGACCTAACGCGCATACGCGTATCGTGTAGTTATATACAAACGCAAGGTACACAACATAGCACGTGGTTATATTTAAAACCGATAGAAAATCTGTTCATGTAATATGAAAATTGAAAAATATTTCATTGATATTAATATTTCATTGTAAATACAAATGTCTTATTAATTAATTTTACTTACACAGTGCCGTGAAAAATTTGTTAGTGACATAAATTTTATAATAAAGTTTGAAAATGTTTTCAAATATTCGAGGTTAATTTTATTGTAAGTCATATTGAAGTTATACTTCTTTTGGCGCGTTGAGGGTAAAAGTTTAGTGTGCCCCGGAAGTTGCGCGCGCACAGTGTAACGAAATTCGACAGTGAACATTGCAACCAAGCAGATAATACACGCTGTTACTGAGCAACCAGCGTTTCAGGTTATGCGCGTATCGTTGTACAATACAATTTTGAAAGTGTTTTCAAGTATTTGAGGTTATGCACGAAATATTTTTTTTAGTCACGCCAAAGAAGTATAACTTCTAACGCCCATACATAAGTACACGCACCCATTTTTTTTTTTATTCTTTCAGTGTAGAAGTAAAATAACATTTCATGTGTTTTTATTACATGTGTTTAACGTCTCAGAAACGCACAAGCGTTGATCATGTAGCAGTGATTAATCACAAAATTATTGCTTCTCAGGCTGCTCAATCATATATATAATAATATATTTCTTATCAGAACGAAAAGATTATAAATGACGCTGCGTATAGCTGCATTTTGTATGGTGAGCTCCACATGCCATAAGTGGAAACCATGTTTCGTTTCTAAGGTGCTATTAGAAGGGTTAGAAATATTATTTTCCTTTGAGATTTATGTACTTGTAGGATTCTTACGTCTAATTTACAGACGATATAGTCTTACGAAAATGATTTATCGATTCGCAAGAAATATCATTCGACTTTAATAAATTCACTCTGTATGAATATAATTAGAGATAGAGAACTCAAGAGAACAGTTATTATTTTTAACTTATATCAAATGCTGATCAACTTATGGCTAGTGATGTACATAACATTGTTTATTGAGAAGCAGACCACATATCGAGCAAGTGGTCCGTCTGTTGGGTATTCCGAACACAATGAACGAACCAGAGTATAAAAATTAATTTCAAAATGACTTACACCGGTGAAAGATGGCATGGACTTCTTCACGAGACGTACGCAAAAAGAATACGCCCACACTCGTCTCGTATAAATTGTTTGTCTACTAGTGTACTTGAGGCCATTCTTCGTCCCAGTCTATAAATCCATCAGCGGTTAGTTTTTTTGTCCATCCAGAACACCGTGGAAAGGAAAGTGTGTAGAGAGACAGGGCCCTAGAGAGAGGGAGGGAGAGAGAGAGAGAGAGATAGAGAGAGAGAGAGAAAGAGAGAACCAACTGTGCGTGCCATCATGCGTGTGCTACAAAGTCACTAATCAGCTCGCGTTCTTTCACGTACGCGCTCGACAATACGCCAGGATTACGTGACTTGATTACCGCTGTTGATGGTTATTTGCCCCTCAGGGGACGATCGCTTTCCCACGTGATTTTTGGTTTGGCCAGATACACATCATTGCCCCCGCCTAATCAGGTCACGTAAATGTAATTCACCCTATCAGTGATATAACAGTAGCTTGGAGATTACTTACAAATAACCAAATTTACATTCCTGTTACAAGATCTCGTTACTTCGAGTGTATTGCTTCACTGATGTTGAGTTGCAGACAATTATCTCTGTGTACATTTTTTATACAGTAATATACACGAAAAACTGTCTCTCGTGTTCATTTCTTGCCAGTTCCTCAATACGATTTTTAATTATATCCCATTATTTTAAAGTAATTACACATATTATGCTGGAGTCATGAAAGCAAGAATGATACGTCACCCTCAACACGACGAGAAATTTTCAAAAGCCGATAAAAAGTGAGGTCAGCCCGATAAAATCGCAGCACCGATATTATGACAAAGTAGAATATATTATTACTTTTCCCGTTTCAAGTTCGTCGGGTACGACAATACAAAATCAAATTTAATGTATATTTACCTACTTTGGCACCGGAATTATTTTTTTATGAATTGTTTTTATATGGCGTTTTCGTTTTGTAAAAAAAGGTTAGTCATTCATTTATAGTGAGTTTTATGCCGTAAATAATATATTTGCATGAGTTACTGGCCATTTTAAGATTTATACAACTGCCAATCAGGACACTTGTGGGAAAGTTATTATTGGGGTGTTGTGAACACTGAGTGGACATCACATGAAGTTCCGTCGTATTGTGACGTCGAGCCGAGCTGCCGTGTTGTACTCTTGCTGTTGTGAATCCAGCATAAATGCTTCTTGCACATTTCCTAGCGGTAGTTAAGTAATCCCTTCTTTCATCCCCGGCTATCTTTCCAAGAACACTCTCTGTGCCCTGCCGATTTCATTGCCCTCATTACTCATTCACTCCACATAAATAACTCGCTACACACAAGTTGAGTCCAGTCAATCACTCTCTTGAAATACATTTCCCTTGGTCACCCACAACATGTCGTCGGCGACGCTGTAAATAACTAATCTCTAAACGTAATGTCGCATTCTGTAGAGCATTCAGTCTTCCTGGGGTAGTTATATTGCATGCTCTGCATTATGAGATATACAATTGCTATCTTCTCCTCAACCCATCCACTAATACAGCTTTTGTGCGGCTTTTCTGTCGCTCATTCAGTGTCCAAATTACTATATATTAAAGTAATTTCCGAGATCAGTGCAACAACTGCTCTGTTTCTTCCCTATGTCCCAATTCCAGAAATCTTAGTGTATTTATTAAATTAATAATGAGCCATTTTCCAGTATTACACTTTCCAATTCCTATGCACAATTGCCTGAATTCTAACTTCCCCTTCCTGAGTGGTACCAAAAGTGAGATCTCAGTCTTCAACTTCCTCTATAACAACTGTATTCTCCGTCTCAACTTAATTTACTTTGGCAAAGGGGAATCTTGCAAAGACGCAGTGTATTCAGGAAGTGAAAATTTTAAATTTATTGTAAACTTCGCAGAAGAATTGGTTTATCAGTAGTAGATACAGAATGATTTCAGTAAAAGCGCGCATCAGTAGTATGTTACAGTACTACATATTTTCACTTATTTTTTATAATGAAAAGTAAATTGAAAAAGGAAATTGAAAATATCCTTTAATAAACATGTTTTCCGAAGATCAGATTTCATAGTGAAAGCATGCATAATTATTTTGTACAAATCAAGTAAAACACCTATTTATAATAACATGTGTAATTACTTTGTTCAAACCAGGTAAAACACTATTTATAACAATCTATGCACAAAGTGTGAAATGCACTATTATTAGCCCAGGATTAATTGTGTCATAATTGTGAGGCCTGAATCTTACATGACATATTACATTACAATGTGTGAAATTTCTTGAAACAGTTTCTGTTCTTGTTGAAACAAAGACTAACTCCACACATCCCACAAGCAACAATGGAACATCCGCTGGAGCCAGGAATCTTGCAGCGCTGCCTATATTCCTTCCATTCTGGTAAATACTGTATTTAATCGAATCTTACATCACAAGGTGAATCGTGTTTGCTGAACTTTTCTTCTTTTCCTCGGAGAACTGCTAATTGAGCTCGCTGGGTCTTCCTCTATTAACGAGCGTCTGCTTTCCAGTCATACAAAGAAGAGCTAAAACTTACATTTTGAAGTATGCTAGGTTTCATTGTACTCTTTCTCTTAAACACTTGTTCGCAGAAACACGTTTGTAGAGGTGCCAAGCATTGATGATTGACAGATCTAACGAATGGTAAAATAGTCCGAAGAAGCAATCAATTGACGAATAAGGGTGGCTGCAGTAAATATATTACTAAGAGGTTTACCTTGCAGGTAGCTCAACACACGCGATTTTCCCATCTATATTTATCGCTAAGCAACCAGAATTCTCAAAATATGTTCCACACATTGCTGTATTTATTACCACTGTAACTGGGATCAAGATTCGCCACCTAAATTTAATTTAAAGTTCCAAAATTTTAGTTAAATAATTCTTGTTACCTACTTATGATAAATAATTTAATAAACATCCTCTCGTGAAGGAACGCTGATAATATTTAGAGGAAATATGCTAGTGTGCAAGTAGGATTTTGAAGATAAATTGGTTTAGGAATCTTTGTATACAGAAAGTGTCCTTGGTTATAAGCAGTCGACGTGAGACTTATTCTTGCTTCTACGTTCATACTTTCGTCTGCGCTGCACGTGAGGGTTCCTTTCCGGAGTGCCGCAAACATAAACTAAAGAAGATAGACGTGAAACAGCCTCCAATACTGCGAACTCCTGCCGTAAACGCCAGAAAATGGCATCACCGGCCCCCGAAATGTCCCCAATCAATGCCTAATCCACTATGCGAAAAATACCGCAAGTTAACAACAGCGCGAGTGCAGCCAATTAAGTGGGTAACTATGGAAGGAAAGTATTTCCATGCGTTGATATTTCATTAAAATGGTTATGTAGGTACACCTTGAGACACGTTTGTCTCACGCAACATTTTCAACCGTATTTGTACCTCCTGGGAAATGTTCCATCTGCCTTTCCCTGCCCGACATCGCTATTTATTTTACGTTGAGATACGCGAAATATTGAAGCCGCTACACCTACCTTATTGACGCTTCACTGTTGAGGGAAATCGACGCAGTAGATGGGCGGTTCGCTACGGCGAACGCTGGCCCGAAGACGATAACAACTTGTAGTATGGGCCGATTCAACGCCGGAGTTCCCGCCCGTATACGGGTGGTGCCAACCAGGCTACTTACTTCAACTGACGACTGTTTCTGCTTGCTGGAATGGCCTTGGTGCGTGCTAGCGCTGGGGTGCTTATGACGTCATAACACTCGTGTGGTTCCCGACAACGATGTCATACAGCGCTGCTTATTTTCCTGATTTATGAACCGTAGGGCAGAGATGCGATATAAATCATTCATGTAATTGTTATCATTAGTCAGTACTACCGGAAATGTAAAATAAATTAAAATTGTTAGTTCCTTCATTGTTTCGCTAGGTTTCGTTTATGTATATATTTTTTGTATAAATAGAGCTGAAATTGCCTGGGTGAGAAAGAACGATATCTGTCTCTCCCAGGATCGTCAGCTTCAGTGGTATTTGCCAAAGATAAGTAAAACTTTGTATCTGATGTTAAAGTAATGGCCTTCAGACATAGGTTTTTCGAAAAGGAAGCATCTTTAAATGTAGTGATGCATAAGTTATACAGATTTTGATAGTTCTTTTAAAGAAAGATATGTTTAATATTCGTTGCATTTTAAATGAGGTCTCGGCAATCACTAAGTATTCTTGGTGCAAAACGTGTTTGTAAATGTTTAGATCATATTTTTGATACTAAAGTATTGATGTTTTATGATCCTTGCAACTCTTGTACGAAAAGGTGGAAAATATATGAGACCATAATTTTTCTTCTAAGTAGGTATATTTTAATGTTTTCTCCCTTGGACATTGGCATAACCCTACACAAATAAGTTTTTTCTTTTATTACTGGGCATTTTGAATGATTATAGCTATTTATGGTAAATTGAAGTCCAACTCTATCTGTTTGTGTCGGCAGTGATGTCGTGGCTTCTGGGCGTGCTGCGGGGGAAAACGCAGTCTGCCAGAGGCCTCCACAACGTCAGTAATGAAATTATTTATTTTTTATTGCATATGTATGTAAAAATTATCAATTTTTAAAGTCGTTTAGTGTTTTAATATTTTTATAATTTAAATTTTCCGTCGTTTGTGTAATGTGAGCAAGTCTGTGGCAAGGTTTATTTTACACATGTTTGAAGAATACTCGATGTGTATAAGAGTAGACCATAATCAGAGCTTTCAGAAGTGCTCAGTATACCGCGAACAGCCTATAGCATGATATACTTTCTCACCTCATTTCACCCTCATCGACTCTCAAGCCGCGTTGTTGAGAGCCGCCCAAATCTATCAACTGAATTCAACTCGTTTCGTAGCTGATATAACTGCTATTCTGATATTAAAAAATTACTTATGCTCTGCTTGAATTTATTGGTGATATTTGTCAGCACACTTAAGTAATGCTGTTTACTTAATATGGTGTCTGCCTTAAGATATGGATAACAGTTAGTATTCTAAATTAGCTAATTATAAAGTAAACTCTAAAAATTTGCTAATTTTACTAAAACGTTTGATGAACCACGTGTATTTCGATGCATGAATCAGGTTTTGCTCAATACAGTGATGAGAACTCCACTAAAATGTGGTATATAAAAAATGTTAATAAAAACATATTTCTCTTGGGTTACATAGGTTGTGAACTTTCAGTGCTGCGGTCTTCTTAAGAGTAAAATTGTAATTTCCATGGAACAAAATATTTGGATTATTTTCATTGCTCGGTGTTGATGGACAGAAGTGTATCCAAAATTAAATGAAAAAGAAAACAATTTAAATTACAAAATACCCCCTACTAGTTCTGTTGTCTTAATTGGACTTACATGTTTTTAAATGTTCTATAACCATACGTTGTTTCTGGCTGGTCGTTTTGCTTGCAGCTTTTAAACTATTATGCACCTTTGCCGTATATCCTAACCTACTTTAAAACTATGTGTTATTTGGGCCCGCGGTAGGTACGGGGGATTAATGCGTCTCAAGGTTGAACCTCATACGCTTAAAGGGCAGGGAATCTCATGCAAAGGAGGCGTGCATCGTAGCGAGGAGGGATATTTGGCAGCCATGGCCGAGTTTAGGCCATGGACTACATCCCTAAGGGGGCGTATAGCAAAGCTATAGTTAAAGAAGGGAGAGAGGGGGAAAAACCCGCATAGACACGGTAAATACCCTCTCGACAGAAAATAAGTTCAAACTTATCATGCATTAAAAAATGCAAAAGGAGACAGCAGGTTTGGTAACATGCTTTAAAAAGGGGAATTGAGCTCTAGAAGAGAAAATGGCTGTGGGTGCAAGCACCCTTTTGCCGTATATGTTGTTTATGGGTGCAAGTACACTACCAGATCGAGACAGTATAAACTGCCCCAAATCAGCGAATATGACTGCATATCTGTTGAATTTCCCCCATGTGAATCAGTAAAATTAAGCTGATCATTTTGGTTGCTGTTATTTACTGTTCAAACATTGATTTCTACTGACTATTAGTGAACGGCATTGGTCGGGCAGTGCAACCTCAGTGTATTTCACTGATTGGCAAGTAGATACCAGCTTGTTAGCTCAAGATTCAGCAAATTAATTATACTGATTAATGTCACTGATTCAGATTTGGAGTGTATTTTGTGAGCTCTACTCAGGCGTACTGTTCATGTCCTTCTGATGTTTATTTCTAATGAGGCCATTTCCTTAAGGTTGTCTTTTACGACTATAGTGGTTAAGTTTCTTCTATTCACGTTGTTGGCTTTTTGTTTGTGCAATGCACAATTATTGTAAATATTTAACTTGTTCTTGACGAGATGAATTTTAAGAACCAATGTATTTCTTGTTATTTTTATATTTAAAAAAACGCATTCTGCTGAATTAAACTATCATACCATTAAACCAGTGACGTAGTATGTCTAATAAGCATTTTCGTTGGCACTAAACTATGAACAGTCACGCCTACAAGAATTAAAAACCCGACTGTTTATTGTCCTTTCCAAAATGCGACACGACACTTTTTCTTCTCATAAAGTTTACACCGACTATGATTCTTTATACACCGTGCTCAAGAAGTTCCGATCTTATCGAGGCGTTAGTTGCAAATATTTCATAAGCGAGCTACACACGCACAGAACTAGTAGATAAAAGCTGTACACGATAAAGTGAGCACTTTTGAAATCAACCCTAGAAAAAAGTCACTGCTCCTACCTGCATATACTTTAACGGTCCCACTGAGTAACATACGCCTAGCAAAGTTGGTAACAATGCAGGGAAAATAGTTCCATATCATTACGCCGAATAAAAAGAGTTAGATAACTATTTGTGACGACCTAAATTATTTATTTCGCTATCTCTTATTTTCAAATGCACCAAAGTGTAAAAATTAGCAGATTTTTTAAATTTTCCGAAGGAAAGAAAGGCCATGAGATTACTTTCCTATATGAGTGTGTGTATGAATGTGTGTCTATGAGCGTGTGTGTCACCCCTTTCAAATTTTTAACGCTTCTACCGAATTTCACCAAACTTAGTACACACATAACACGTAGTAAGAGCACCTGACTTTTTATTATTTTTCGATTACGTCGGGCAATAAATTTCAAAACGGTGGCCATTCTAAAATTTTAAGTGATACTTCATATCTCAAGAACAATTCATCCGTTTCAAACCAAAATTTTTATGCTGGAAGAGTACTCTGTAAGGGTTAAAATTTGAGAGGGATAGTGTTGTTTGTCCGTCATTTTGTAAGATAGCACCAACTGAATAATACATATTTTGCTTTATATCTCAAAAATTATTTAACTAATTCTCACCCATTGTGGTTGTGTAAGTAAAGATATGGTAGGCCATGTAAAATTAAGTAATTGAACTTGGTTAGTCAATTATTTTTAGAATGGCAGCAATATAAATGTTTAATATTTGTTTGGTATATCTGCCATACCATAAAAATTTTCCGACCAAATTTTGTATAGAGAATGTGTGTATTAAAAGATTCATATATACCGTTACATAGCCATTTCCGTCGGACATCTTGGAAGATAGTGGCATACGAATTGAATAAAGTTATTATATCAAAACTCGGTAAATAATTAACCAATTCATACTAAATTTGTCAAATAAGTAGTACTGATGCAGATAATGTTAAGTAGTATTTTAAGCATGTCAGACTCGTATTTTGAAAAAGGCGGCCATATAGCCATTTAAGCTTAGAATGCTATATCGTCGAAAGTATGGAAACAATTCCAACGTTACTTTGTATGCAGGCAGTAGACATGACATATATCAACTATATCTACAAGGAGCATATTTTGTCCACAATTTTGTATGATAACGCCATGCGAGTAAATAAAGTTATTTGCCATATCTCGGGAAAAAGTTGACAGATCCCTTCCAAATTTGGAAACCAACAGTACTCTATCAGGTCGTGTAAGCTGATATGTTTTATGTAGATCAGGCACCTATTTTCAAAATGGTGTCTATAAAAATATTTTTGCTCAGTAAATTTGATTAACGAAACAGATTACAAATTAACTTTGTATGCTCACACTAACTATTACAACCATAAAATTTGTCAACGCCAATTCTCATTCCTCTGCCATTTTGTACCAATAAAAAACAATGATTTTATTTCGTATCGCGGGAAACAATCAACACATTTTTTTACAAAATTTGGCGAAGTTGTTGTACTATGGTAAGCTTTAATGATACATGAAATTTTTAGTAGGACACACATATATTCAGAACGGAAGCTATGAAATCATTTTAGTTTTGTGGGCGGTATCTACGAAACCATATATTCTATTTAACTTAACTTTGTAATTTGGCAGTATAAAATAATCAAAATTGCTACTATATTTATTTGTTGTCCTCCATGTATGAAGATCGCCACATGAGAATTATGGATTGTTTTGGCTATGTCTCGACGACCAATCAATCGATTCCCACCAAATGTTGCACTCGAACATTCGAAATAAATTTGTACCAAATTGTGCAAACCATAAATGTACAGAAGTCCATGTAAACTTTCATGATTTAAATGGGTCAGACAATATTTTCAAAATGACAGTTCCATAAATCATTTAATTCAGGTTTGACATATGTATTATGTATAAAAAAATTTAACCAAATTCAACTAAACTTTGTATGTAAACAGTATACATTAGGAGGATAGTTTTTAGATCCTGGTTTTTTTTGGCAATTTTGTACGGTAACATCAAATAAGAAAACGAATTTTTAAGTCATATCTCACGGACCACAAACAACCGATTTCCATAAAATTATTCACACAAGAAGCGCTATCGTAGCCCATCTAAACTTACAAGCTTTATGTGGTTTAGTTACTTATTATAAAAATAAACGCCTGTAAGTAATTTATGTTAGTAAACCCTAACATTCGAAAATTAGACAGTTTATATCCGAAGTTGATTCTACGAATCCGAACTCCGTAATGCAGTTGATTGCACACTACCTTATTGTACGAGATTTACTGGGTTCAAGTCCCTGGTAAAGCTTTTGTGTATGTGCAATTGTCTCACTACTGTTGCATAATATTCTGGTTTAATTTCTAAAGTTATTGCTTTCAAAGGGAAGTCAAAACCTTCCTACAAACACAGCTTTTAAGAAATTATTTATTTAATTTTATTATATCATATTAAATTATTATATAATTGTATTATATTATAAATTATTTTATTATTATTTATGCAATTTAATAATTTTTGCACCAATTTTAACGAAAGTATGCTTTTTAGTTATATCAGTAATTTTGTATAATAATTTCACAGTTTCCATTGACCGACAAATGAATAAAGTGATTAGGTATAATAACAATACCAATATTACTTAAGGCGGAAGACTACAATGCGTGCATATAAGTAGATTTGAAGCAGGGCGTTCAAAATTTCTCATTTTACCGTGAACAGTTTATATTCGTAAATACATTGTTAAAAATTTCCGTACATCATTGTAGTGAGTGAGTGAGTGAAGAGGTTTGTGCGGCTACTAACATCGAGGTATTGAGACCCAATAAGGGTGAAGCGAGGTGAGCACGGAACAGAGCCGGAATGAAAGGCCGGGGGAAACCGAAGATCCCGAGAAAACACGCCGACAAGCGGCATCGTCCAGCACGATTTACACGTGCGGAAATCCGGGGGCCTCCACGCCGGGAATCGAGCCCGGTTCACCCTGTTGGGAGGCGAGGAATTGAACCACTACACCAATACTCGTATGTCTGTATAACTGTGTTAAAAGCCACTGGGTTGGGAAAAATTTAATTATTTTTCCCTCCATTAGATTTATTAACATTTTAATTGGTTAAGCCATATCTTTCTCTTCATTTTGTTCCATAATTTTACTCGCGAAGCTTGGATATACCCAACTGTAGGCTGTTCACAATAAACTGAGACACTTATAAAAGCCATGCTTAAAATATACTTGTTGGCACATTGTGTATTATAACACTATAAGTAAAATTAGCATCGTCATGGGCCTGCCAATTTTATACATACATCGACCAAGTAAAACGGAATTTTTTTTTAAACAATGCCCATTTGTACACTTACATGTGTTAAAGAACAGAAAGCAAAAAAAAAATCTGTTTCGTATTCACAATTGTTAACGTAATAATTTTAATTCAACGTTATGACAATTAATTATTTCCCCCTCCACCGTTACCAGTTTTACTGGGAACATGTCAGCCTGACCGTTAAAATATCTGCAGGTGTGAGCGGTGATATGATTGAAACTTTTATTTGAAAAGTGCTTAGTTTACCGTGAACACAAACGTACAGTCGGACAAATCACCGAGTATATAAACAAGTTTATTATGGCAAATCTTGCATGAAGGTCACGCAGTAAGCGTTAGGAGACTTGTGTGCAGCTGGTTGTGTGAAGAAAGAAGCTGGTGCAAGACCGCGCTTGGGCGTTTCTTGCCCGCAGCCCGCTGTGGCGCTAATGCGTCAATATATTGAGACGCCCGCGAGACTGCCTTCTTGAAAAACCTATACGGTCAGCTGTTGGACGGCTGACAAGCCAGCGGGCGGCCAATCAGGCGCCCAAAGTGATGCCGCTTCTCCAGGGCGTTTGTCTCGTGCCGGTGAGTGGCACCGTATAGTCACCTGGCTGCACTCATCACCACGGCCACCTGGTTTACGCGGAAAGATTCACGCAGAGGGCTAGACTTCAACATCCTAAGTGCACACTTTCAGTCTTCGTTTGACTATCGGCCGCTTGCCTTTGTGTGAGGAGAATCTGTTCATTTAGTGAGACGACCTGAATTAAAGTTCTCCGATACTGACCGTCCGTGATTCGCGCATAGACAGATAATACGCGAAACATTTCAAATAATCCAATCACGAACGTGGTTCTGGACTAAAATACTTTGTAACACCTGAAATCTTTTCGCATAAAACAGTTGCCACCCCCCTTCACCCCTCCGGCACACCAACATTCTTCGTCTTCCCATGAAGTGAAATGCTCGTCTGTTTCATTTGCTTCGCACTGTGTTATCGAGAGTCCGTGCCGTTCAGATTTTATTCGAGAGACAGTAAGCAATCTGTCAAGTTCTCATGGCGTGGACTCTACGTTCACACTACATGGCGTCGATGTAACTTTTATTGGACTAGCTAGATATACCTATTGGCGCATAATTTTTTGCTGGGAGAAGTGGGAAGTTATTCACATGGCACATGGAAACACACCTCCTGTTATTTTTTTTTGTTTGTAGCCAAAATATACGAAAAATATTATATTTTAATTTGTTCCCTAAACGCTTAATATAGATTTATCATCCACAGAAGACAATATATTCTTACGTTTGCTATTCTCATTATTAGTCATGTGTATATTTATAATTATTTATATTTCTTATGTCACAATTTGGTGGTTGTTTGTTTGTTAATTTTTTAATATTCTTAGCTTACCAATCCAGTGTAAATTTTTTATCAGAACTTGCAGTTTTATCGGTATGCTGTTCAAACATTTTTAACTATAAATTTTTTTTCAAAATATTTCATAAAGTTATTAATTTTAAATGGGACAGCACCACACATCAAAATATTTACAATTATATATATATATATATATATATATATATATATATACTTTAACGAATGAAGGACATAGAAATATCTTTTGATTGATTCCCTAGAAGTATACGTTTTTTATTGGATGTCGTGCTCAAAGGCTTACTATTTTACAATTTATGAAATACAAATTGACATTTCTTATTCCACTACGCGTGGTATTGACAAAAATAAAACTGGTTCTTCTGAAATGAAATCAAGATTAACGATATTAATTGGGCTATTCAAAATATATCATTGTTTTTAATATGAAACCATAATTCATATTAAACTGCGTTCTCGCCTTAAATTTTTCAGTAGATTAATTCACAGATCTATAGGACCCATATTTTAATATCTAAATGTAGGGTATTAGTTTATTACAATATTTTATTAGATGATTTGACTATCAACGATGAGAAATAATTAATTATTAATAAAATAATATTTAAAAATAGTCTGCTTTACTTAAACATTTTGATTTGTATAATCATTAACACAATACTTGAAAAAAACCAGCTTCGTACCGATAGGCAGATACAACAAAATTATAATAAATATGTGAAGTTAAAATTGTCTGAAATAAATTTTTAATACTCAGCAATTTATGATTACCTTCATATCCTGAAATTTGGAAATAAATGAGGTATGTAGCCAAAAAAATAAGAATAGCTTGAAAACCCTGAAGTTTCCTTGCGTTCTAGTAGTGAAACAGGCGTAAACAATGTTTGAATACTTACGAATAAATGAATTCATTTTTAAAGCCTTTACGCAACGTTTTTTTTACATATTAACGAATTTATGCATTACATAACATTAGAAAGTTTGGGACATAATATTTTTTTATGCATTTAAATTAACGAATTGATATGTATTGTGTTAAATTTACGTTTACATTTATTAACTATATTTATACATGATAGAGATTACACATATCTAAAAATTCATTATTGGAAAAACTATTTGAACTTAAGCATCAGATATATGAATAATTTAAACCTATCGATTCGCCAATATGCACAGCTTAAAAATTACGTTTCTTGCATACTCGCAAAGTTTTGTAAAATTATTCATTAGAACGTCAACTATTCAATATCTTCCTTATATACATTCATAAAAATTTAAACTATTTACAGATCTCGTGACTAACTGCACGAAGAATATGTATATATTTTGAGAGCATTAAGTATTTTCATATCAAGAAATTGAATGATGCTTGACTAAATATGATAGCGTAAATAAGAAAGCAGTTTTGCGAGTGGCAAAGTAGAGAAGCAGAAGAGTTTGTATTACAGCTGAAGCAGTTTATCCCGTAAGTCTTACGTTTAAGTTTGAAGTTCAATCCTAACCACATCCGCGTTTTTTGAGGTAATATTTTTGTTTTGCGACAAAATTATAATGCTACATTTATTTAATTTCTGAATGCAATGGTTTTATTAATCCAGGTGCTCATTTATGAATTAAATGTAAATAACTTATTTACACAGGAGGAGATCCAGAAACGTATTCCGCTGAAGAAGAAACTCCAACAGCGCCGAGGTTTCCAAGCAAAGCCGAAACTGAAAACTGGCGAAACATGGACTGAAGCGAGGAAGGAGCAGCATAGGATACGAATGCGGGAATACTGGGTGAAGGTAAAGCCCACGCGCCAGGGAAAGGAAAATTGACAGTTTAAATAACGTGGTCCGTAGATGGCCGATAAAAAAAAAAAAAAACTTATTTATACCATATAATTAGATCATTTGTTTAACTGCCCGATAAGCACTTTTCCTTTTTTCTTCAGATGGAGCACTTTGAAACGAGAACCAATGATAATTAACTTATTCCCGATTTAGAGTGTACAGGTTATATCGCTTTTAAAGTTCACGCGGACAGAGTCGATATCTCCATTGCCCAACGGGCAGAGGTATTAAAGGAGAAAGGACATTTCAGAGCAGTAATACTAACAGTTTGGGTTACCAACTGGAAATAGTCAAATGCAGCACTAAACTCCAAACTTTGCTGGCCTTTATTGTTTTAATATACAAGACAATTTCAATTTGCAACAATGAATATTTTTATTTTCACATTCACTTTCGTCATATAATTTCTAAATCTGTATGTATCGGCATTATTAATTATATCATATCAGATTATATCTGCATAAAATACAAAGCGTGTCACAAATAATAGTAAAATTATATACTTGCTTAAGAGTGTATTAAAAATTTTATCGCGTAATGTCAGATCATGTCCTAGCTGCAGCCCATATGCTTATATTTTTCAAAAGAAACTGTTTTTGTAAGAAGGGCTGAATGGTTTTCCTGTAGCACATTGGGGTGAAACTCACGTGACCTGACCTTGAATTTGAATTTCACAGTTAAAATTTATTTCACCGACTCATTCGCTGATCCGCTTCCTCTTCCGCGAACGAAAACAAAAATAATCGATTGCGATATATCGACAGTAATGCCTGCTGCGTTCTTCAGCAGATGTTCAATAGCCGCTTATTACTATTCGTTACAATAAAATTAATCGTAAATAAAACAAACAATGCAAGCACAGGGGCAATAACACATTGTTCACTTTGTTTCTAAAATGCCATATTTTCTCAAGAAAAAACCAAATACCGTCCTGACGTTAACCGAAATGATAGAAAAGGACACATCCGCTAAAAACCGAATGGCTGGTAAAACTAAGCACAGAACTAGAACACGGTGAACTATGAAACAACGAGGAACATTTCATTATTTAAAACGTTTACAACAGAAGATAAACATTCTGACCAATTTAGAGAGCAATGAGCTAAAAACATACAAAGTAGATAACAAGTACAAAGAAAATCAATCTTACTAATATTTTTAATGCGAAAGTCAGTCTGTGTGTATGTGTGTGTATCTTTGTTACCACTTAGCTCCATAACGGATGAACAGATTTTGATGAAACTTGGTTTGTAGGTACTTTAGGTCCTGGAATAGGACATAGGATACTGTTTATCCCAAAAAATTGTACGGTACCTGTGGAATAACAACAAAACTTAATTCTGCAACGGCTGGGAACGGGACCGAAACATTATTTCTTCTGGTGTCAGAGTTTATCAGGCCGTCCAAGGACCTCTGAAATGGCTTAACGACTGCTTTCAATCGATAACAACCGGGACCGAATATTTAACGTGCCCTCCGAAACCTGGAAGCGCTCATATGTTACGCCAATAAACGGTCATCAATCCAAATGTGTGCCGCTGGGAACGTTGCTTAACTTTAATGATCGATTAAGATCCCTCAGCCAAGCGCAAAAAGTAGTACCTAGGTACACTTTTTTCTGAAGCTAAAAAATGATAAAACTCGCGTTTTGATATGCATATATCGACGCTAGAAAGCGGAAATTATGGCAACTACGCGATAGTTGCAAAAACTGTACCCTTCTTCTTGGCTGTCGGGTAGAAAATATTTCCTTCCTTTTGGGTTGCCGTTATCAGTTAAAAACCTAAGCCAGCATAGTATAATTTTACAATTCTGTTTTCACACAAATGAATTGTATTTTCCCAATTTATCTATTAGTGTATCACTATAAAACTCAATTGTACCGTGGCGAAGCCGGGCCAGTTCGCTAGTCAAGAGTAAAACATAGAATCGTAAATTAAACTTTCGGGTTTTTCTTATGTAATGAACTGTTATGTTAGCTTGAGAGTTATTGTACGTATTGAGTTTTGGAAAGTTTGTATTTTTTCCCTTATTATTGCAAATCGCTTTCCGTCCTATTTTATTATTGCCTTTATTATTAAGCATGTTAAATATTCTTAATTGTTTTCACCTTTGACCAAATTTTTGTCAGTTAATGCTATATTGTTGTCTTATGTCGACCATTTAAATGTATGTCTCCTTTGTTAAATTGACTGTGATATTCTTGATTTGCGCTCATTGCGCTTATTCTCTGTAAGTGTTTCCTTTTAATAATTTAGTATTTTCCATTATCTTTGTGAACTCATTACCGTTTTCAACTTATAACAATAGCTAAGATCTCGGTTGCTTCCTAGATATTTGTCGTTTTATCGCTTTGCTGAAATTTCTTTGTGGTGTCATTTCTGTAAAGGGGTAAATTTTTTGAGTCATTCACCTAAGTCGACAAAGTGTATTAAAACCATAGAGTAATCAATCTGAGATATTTACTCAAGTACATTCCAGAGTTTTACCCAACCAAACGGCAAATGAGTTCTCTTACAAACTCGTTTCCCACCACTTTTCAATTTGCTCTTGATTGCTCACATTTTATTTGACTGTGAGTAGCGTCACACAATATTATAAATTTTTTTTTAAAGTCTCACTAGAATAAATTAATTAAAAAAAACGAAAGTACACGCAACTTTTATTTTCGGAAGTAAACCTCCACAAAAAAGGGGCGGAAATCTACTTAATAAATAAGCGTATGTCAGCTACAACTTCTTGCTGTAGAAACACTCAAGAAACTGTTATTTGTTTTGGTTTTATACTTATATTTGTTTGTTACATAGCACATTACGAACGCAAACATATTTCCATAGTTGTGTTAATTATTTTGTCTACTTTAACTAAGTTTTGTTTAACAGTGCCTTCTAATGTTGAAATTTGGTTCTACGAAATAAAATAATTTTTTGATGAGAGCGCAATTAACGCAGAATTGTATATAAATCAAACGTTTTCTTTACTGGAAAAATGAAAAAAAAATATTTATACCGAACAATGAGTTTTATTTGTTTCTAATAATATACTGAAACGACAAGAAGAACACTTACAAAAAAATTATACTAATAAAAGTAATTATAATAATAACGAAGAGCTAACACTATTTGTAATATTTAGTGATATCTCAAAATAATATAATTATTTTACTATTATTAAATTAGTTCTTACAAATATTAAGCATTGGCAGTTGTTTTAATAACTGGCGATGAATGTTGACGATGAATACCTAAGGAGGCTAATTATTAAGAAAGGAATACAAACAAACGCTGGTAATCACATTAATATCCAAAATAGTATGTGCTTTATATGGGCTAGATTTCTTACAGAATTTTTTTTTATAAACGTAACTCTTTTAGTAGGCATACAACTGAATAACAAAAATTCAAGATTTCTCATACGATAATAGCTAACAATTTTCTTCGTTTAATAACACTTCGAAAAGAAATATAAATACAAGAAAAGACGATATTCGAGATAAGTGTTGTCTTCTAGAAAACACAGAAAAATATTTGACTGGAGAGTGCTCTGAAATCGGTAAGAAAGCGTTTGAATGATCAAGGCGTTTTATTTACGTTACGTAATGCAAAATGCTGTTCAGTTGACAAAAAAACGTTTGCAAAGTAGTGAGTAGATGTACTTGTGCAAAGTTGGGGAGAGTCTAGCAAAATTATAGTAATTGAGTTGGTATTACGCTTAATCAGAAGTGTCGGAAAATATCTGAATGTTACTTTTTAGATGCATTTCAGCATATATGAGTAATTAGTATAATTTTTTTTATTTACTCTGATACTGATTTAGAATATAAGACCAGTGAATTCTCTTTTGTATTTATTTCATTCATTAATAATTAGTAATAATGTTGAGGATCCTATAAATGTCGCTAGAATTTAAATGTTATTATTGGTAATAATTTAATGATTATTCAAATGGAATATTTGTGACATATGGAGATTTGAGAGCATAAATAGACGTTGTTCAAGTTGGTTTTTATAAACACCAGTAAGATTCCTGACTGTTATAATTCTGAAAAAAACATAACCTCAGGTAATTCTTAATTAACAAGAATAACATTAATAAGAGTGTATAATAAATCAGCTAATATTTCTCATTAACATAACTACACAGACTTTTACTAGTCGTGCATCGAACCCTCCATATATTAGGTACACTTGTTTTAAGTCACGGAAATATTGTAGATCTTCTGCAACAAGCTCTTGAGAATTATCAGGAAAGTCGCCTTCACTGTTAGAAAAATTATACGTAAAATTACAGAAAAATACCGTTTACAAATTATCCAGACATCTGCGTTAAATTACGGTATCTTCGTTTTTTTTTCTTGATAGCTTCCTCTCCGTAAAATTTTACCTAAAACTCCGTGAATTCATGGAAAGTTTCCACAAACTTGCAAGTTAGATTTGTTTTTAAATCTGCTCTATATAAAAACGGGTAAAAAATTAAAACGTTTTACTTTCGTTATGCGGGTCATTCATTCACTGTGTATAAAAATGACTATAAAATTTTTTTTATCCGGTAGCGGGATTTGATGTCTGAAAACATTTTGGCAGTCCAAGACATTATCTACTCACTTACCACACTTTTATAACAAAAGGAGTGGTAAATGTGGAATTCATACGGAATGATGCCTGAACCTCTTAGTTTCTAGCCATGTTAGAGTGTGTGCGATGTTGTCTTTTTTTATATGAGCTTTACAATCAGGTGTATGAAAAACAGTTTTATTTTCATAATGTATTTCACAGTGTACAACCAAGAAATAATAAAAAAATTCAAAATTTAGTGCTGTAGTGGGGTTTGAACGCGGTTCGAAATATTACCAATCAATTCTCAGCTACCAAACATTTACATGACGTATTTGGTTAAAATGGATTTTTACATGGAAGTGAAGAACGCACCTTTCTTAATTTCAAGTCGTGTTACAGCGCTTGCTAAATTTGCGGTTTATAAAACGAGGTTGCGAAAATATTGTTGTATTTTCGTTATGTGCGTGTTCCACTGTGCATACAGAAGGTTTTATCCTGTAGCAGAATCTGAACAAGAATCAACGAATTGGCACTCCATAAGTGATTCGCTACTCACCTGCTACTATTTCACACGAAGTAGTATTCGGAAGACGGGATTTTATACGCTTCAGGTGTCATCTACATTGTTCGTGACTCGAAATCGAAGCCATGACAATACGAAGTGCTTCCGTATTTTATATTCGCGGAGCTCATTTCCGTTATCCGTCATTACGAAGTTCCTTTCCGCAAATTACCTCTGCATCTCCTTGAATGTTTCCGTAAATCTACAGAAATTTCCAGTCGTGTTTACATGAGAAATGCTGTGGTATAGACATCTTAATACACACTTCCCACAATAGCAACGCGGGTTCGATTCTTGCTGGGGTCGAGCATGAGTTCCTGCACGTGCGTATCCTAGACATATTGTCTGTCAGTCGGTGGGTTTTCTCAGAGTACTTCCATTAACGAGTTGTGCACTTCGGTACTGCTCTAACTCTGTCTGACTTCACATCCGGCAGCGCTACAGATGTTAACTATTAAGGATCGGTCAGATTCACCTACCATGCAGAAATGATTCGTTTTCGCGTCGTAATTTCAGTTTCAGATGTACTATTGGAAATATTTCATTATGGAATATTTACGCTTTTCTAGTTGTTCAATACGTTTGTACCTAATTTTCACTGTCAGTTAATTCCTGCTTACAAAATGACAGGAAACCAATGAGAAAATATAAATATGTTACCGGTATTTTTTCAAGCAGATAACACACAATTTAAATTACGCACGAAATATTAAACCACTCGTAAAATATAAATTTTCTATAATATTAGATTGTCAAAAATTACTGTTAAATCGAAATTATGACGCGGAAGTTAATAATTTATGCATAATAAGTGAAGCCGTGCCTTAAGATATCTCTCTTACACACACACACACACACACACTCTCTCTCTCTCTCTCTTTCGGGAACACTTCTCTAAAAATATTTTGTTCAGCCTGCGAATTAGAATCATCTCACTGCTAAGGGCGCATCTTGTACAAGTACCCAACCTCTCCACGACTTTATGCGCGTGTGACTGAATTGAATGGCCCAGAGTATCATCAGAACATATCATTAAACGGCGTAATCAATATAGTATAATGTAAATATACTCTTTATTTCCGAAGCTGTTTACTGGAATTTTAGTGTGCAAATATAACGCCCGGAAAGTCAGTTTTCTTGAAAGCATTCCACATGCTGACCTAACCAAATCGAACTTTAAGTTTACGATCAAAAGCCTACGGATAATTTGGTGTCTGGGTTTAGTACCTTGGTGATTAGAGCTATAAAATACTAATATTGTGCGATGGACGTGTATCTAGACCGGCACGGGGAGTTATGAACACAATTTACGTTAATTACTGGCTGCTTAAATGATTCAATTCTTTGACTGTTAGATTTTAAGAGCTATATATTTGCTAAATCACACACCTCCCGTAAATAGGAGCCGAGAAGAAATACTCATACTTTTCTACTGGAAAGCGAGAACTCTGATTTCTAATGTCACCTGGGACAAACCTTTAACTTAAAGCGAAACAAACCAAATGTGGATATTTTGAGAATACTAATTTAGGTAATTCAATGTTATTGTTACAAAATTATTTACTTAGGTACTCATTCCTTATAAAAAACTTATTCACACTCAGTTTTAATGTGATCAAATACATACGTACGGTTCAGAGTAAAACGAAGAAACAAATTATTTGTAAAATAAGTGATTTTTTTACCAAAGGATTAATGTAAATCATGAAGAAAAAGAATGTTCTATTTTCCTAAGAAGATTTTAATAAATAAAAATTAATGATGTAATTTCCATTACAATTTGTTAACAATAACATACAACATTATACTTATCTTTGTACTGTAGACCATCATTTGCACAATTAATTTTAACCTCATATAAGAGGTTATCGAGGTATATTGTCAGACGTATAAAAAAAGTTTTCAATTAAATAAAAAGGAGTCTGTCATACATCCTAATGGCAAAACTTAAAATAAAATTATTTTATTGGCCTTTAGCGATTATGTCAATAAACTTTATTTTGATTCTCATATCAAATTATTGATTATTTCTGTTCTAATTAAAAACAACATCTTAAGGAATTATAATACATTAAATAAAACAAAATAAGTAATCGATTACACAAAGTGGTCATCATCCAATTTCTTACAAATGCAGCGTAATCGTATATCTCTCGCCTGGTTTTCTCAGTAAATTTCTGGGTAAAATCAGCATAGTTTCAGTTGAAGTTGTGTTGAGCAGCTGGTGTGTAGGAGAAATTAGGGAAATATAACTTTCTAATTTCCCTGCCGTACTTTTCGCCGTCTTTTGTTCCGCTGCATTTCCAGCTGGTAGTCGACATTTATTCTCCAGTCATTACCTCCATGAATTCTGTAAACAGAAATGAGAGATGGATCAGAAAATTAATATGGTGAAAAAAAGTCAATTATATTGGTTATTTAAAAACGCAAAGCTTAACAGCTTTACTTCGGGTTATTGTGCACTACCAGAATTTTGGTAAGAAATAAAAAATATTTCATTCAAAGTCTTATAAGGTCTTTTTTTAAGACAACATTTTTTATTAATTGGAAATGAGAAAATAGTCAGAATTGATAATAACAAGTCAATGTATATAATTATTTTCTTTTTGTAAAAATAGGCACTGATTGTATGAAAACGTGGTAATGATTTCAGCCATTATAATTGCAAAAAGATAAAACTGTTAAGACACGATTAATTTTGATACCCCAACACCAGACAACTATTGGCATGCGTAATATTCATGTTTTTGTATTATTTGAAAGACTAATAACACATTCTTTAATACCGTAATAGTTATCGACAATTAATTCACAAAATAAGAACCTGAAATATTTCGAGGTTAACCATTACAAGTGATAAATGCTCAATTCTTATGCCAGCGAAAAAAAAAAAA
>NQII01003955.1:63463-83634 GCA_002778355.1 Clitarchus hookeri
TATGTTTGGGAAAGCAGTAGACGAACGTGCGAACTAAAGCTGTGTTTTTATACTGATTTAAAATATGTAACATGTAAACAGATAAAGGCATGATGAGCATACCAGTTTATCAGTGGGATATATGTAAAAATCCGCTGATTTTTATCTAAAATCACATACATGTCTTCCCAGCCAGCTGACTACAATTGCTGATATTAAAAAAAAAGTTATATTCATTTTGTAAGCAATGTTTGGTTGGAGAACATTAACATTTTTTTGCATGTGGCAAATTTAGATTATTGGCAATTAGATGGATGTCTGCAGAAATTTGGCCTTCAAGTTTCTGAGTACATTTTTACATAATATGGAAGTTAATATTCACATGCGATTATGCTTCGACCAAATAAAGTTTTGATTTTGAGAGAAATGTATTCATGTTACTAGCACCATTCTTTAATTCTAATTTATCATATCAATACAAAACTCTGGACATCAATTAAAGCGCTACGTTAACAGTAAAATTTTGAACGATAAAACTCATTTTCTTTAAATGCTTCAAACGTTATCGAGAGTTCTGCATTTACGTTGTGTTAATAACTATAGTTACGGTGAGTTCATTTATTTTACAGACGTTGGATTTGAAGGTGCTCAATTCACTGCACAAAATAATACACTGAAGAGCCAAAAAAACTGCTCTAGGCGTGCGCATTCAAATAACAGAGGTATGGAACCAGTCAGAGTAACACGATGCGGTCGGCAGCTAAATCGGTTACTGCTGCTACAATGGCAGGTTATCAAGATTTAAGTGAGTTTGAACGTGGTGTTATAGTCGGTGCATGAGAGATGGGACATAGCATTTCCAAGGTAGCGATAACATTTGGATGTTCGCGTAAGACCATTTCACGAGTGTACCGAGAATATCGGGAATCCGGTAAAACATCACATCTTTGACATCGATGCGGCCAGGAAAAGATCGTGAAAGAATGGGTCAAATAACGACTGACGAGAATCATTAAAAGTGACAGACGTGCAACCCTTTCTCAAATTGGCGCAAATTGGATTTGTGGACTGCCGTGCAGGATTCATGGTGTCAATTGCCTCCTGCATACCTTCAGACATTAGTCGAGTCCATGTCACGTCGTCTTGGGCACTTCTGTGAGCTCGTGGGGATGGGGGATCGTACACGATATTAGGAAGGTGTACCAGTTTTTTGCACTTTAGTGTAATATATTTTCGTCTCTCCATCATTACGTATCACCCTGTAATAGTAAACGATTTCTCACTTAGAAGTAATCTGAACAAATAGTACTGACGGTATAAATGCTACAAACGTGCAAAACAATATTTTAAAAACTAATATTTACCGACTGTTTAAAGTACTAAGGAATTTTTCAAATTTTTGTCTTTGTTTTGTTGGCAGAAGCATATTGCACAAGCCGCTCGGAAAATTGTCATGGATTTTCGCAGAAAGGTAGAGCTTAAAAAAATTAAATGTCGCGTTTATACAAGAGTAGAATTATTATCTGCGTTTTATGCAAACGCGATCCGGGATCGGAGCCGAAGCCGACCGCCGCCATATGGGATGGAGGTAAACTTTACCTTTGACCTTGACCCTATGATCATTTTTAAAAAATTATAAAAAAAATTATTTTCAAAAATAATAAAATTAAGATTTTAAATAATTGGTTTTAGAAAGGGACAAGGGACTGGAACCGACCAGCGAACGTGTTCTGATGTCCCCCAACAGCCATGTTAAACTGCGGTGCCTTTGACCTTGATACATGACTTTTATAATTTAACTGTGACCTTGGAAGACTTAGAAAACAAAAACTCGAGATAAATGTAAACATAAATTAAATTCATAAAATCTCCGAACATATTACATTACTGACTAATACTGCCATCTTGGATAAATTTGACGTTGGCCTTTGGCTCTAAACCTTTGAACTAGAAATCAAAAATTCGTAAAAAAATCCCAAGAAATCTCTGGATCTATAACAAAATTATAAAAACTTTTATAAGAAAATTTTTTTAATTATTAAAAAAAAAATTACTTTCCACAGCACCATGTCAAGCAGACGACTGACTCCCTTCCAATCAATCACATTGTATTAAATTTCCCCTCCTCTTCCTAATGTTTTTCATTGGTTAAAAAGTAGGCAAGCTTCCACCCCCCTCAACTTTGTTCATTCTTTCAAATCTACTCCTCCCACCATATTGGTTTTTTTGTTTCTCATGACTTTAAATAACTTGATGCTATTCGCCTCCCTGGGATATGATATACAGAGAGAGTCATAGGGTACGAGTTACCTTTTTCAGGCACAGAATATTGGTGCCTTGGGTGTTGACTAGGGGTAAAAACCATTACGGTATCTTAGTAAATGTTTAAAAAGGTTTATATTTTGCGAGAAAACAAACAAACAGATACTAAACTCCAAGAAAGTGTCCCCACGAGTTGGGGGCCTAAAGGGCAAATTTAAGTACTGTTACTAACTGCTGCCCAAGTCATGTGGGGGGGGGGGAGATGCTAGGCATCGGGGAATGTTCTTTGAACGACGACGCCGATACTTAGCTGTACTTGTATGTCTGGGTGTACCAGCGGTAGGTTGAGGTCAGTACGTTGGGCGGCCCTTCACAGGCCGTTGCTTCGGTGACGGCTCTCCACGACTGCTGTTCCGGGTTCTCTTCTTGGCAAATCCACAACACAAATCACTCCTGCTACTTCTCGATCCGACTGATCGACTCTTCTCTCGGCATGGTGCCCCTCGTGAGGCCACCACTCGACTCCCGTTCTCAGTATCACACTCTGCATCCCGACATGGTAATCCTGGCGAGCCCACACCAGACCGTTGCCTTCCAGCATTGTTACAACTGACTCTTATCACCGATTGTGCCAGGGTCCGATCCCCGGCCTCGGCTGACTGACTCACTCGACTGCCTCGCATCGCGGTGTGGTGATACGATTGACTTTACTTGTCCTCATATGGAAATCCTGGCGAGCACCCACCCATCTCCCGACTCGCAGCGCAGCAGCCACACAACTGACTGTCGTCCAGTGCCTCCTGGCACAGAGTATTACCGGCCCGACTGATCCCCTCCTTGTCCCGCAAGTTGGTTTTTAACCTCTCTTGTTGAACCCCCCAGATCCTTGCTCATGTTTTCACTTCTTGGAAATAGGTTGTGGGTGGCCTGTGGTTATACTGCCAAACACCATCAACTCTTTCCTCCGAATGTGTCCACGATATCTCGCATTTTGCTATGGGAAGGGGGGGGGGGGACCTGTGGCAACTGCCAATTACTTTCTGCCCTCTTCAACTGCGTATCTCACTTTCAGGGTGGGTAGGCGATATTCTAGCTGCTGCCCGCCTTGGCAAATGTCTTAATTCCCTCGTAGGCTAATTACTAGTTTACCTCGGCATAACCTTGGCACACGTTAAATGCCTATCCGCCCTCTGGCCGACCTGGCCTCGTGGCAGATGTGTCTACTGGGGGGCTCTAGCAAGGGGTAAGATGGCAGGAAAAGAGGGGTGTCAGCAGTGCTTCCAAAACTAACCATGTGGCATGAGTCAATTCCCCCTCGGCCAGTGCGATACTGACACACCCGCGCCGAGATGTCTACATGTGGTTGCGCATCTGTCGTGCTTCTCTTCTGTAGTTTTTCTCTGTGTGTGGCCTTCGCGCACTTGCGGCTTGGCATTATCTCATGCCTGCCCTGCGTCACGCTGACATCTGTGGCCTAGTTCCCTATCTCTCTTCCCTCTTTTCATCTCCTAGTCAGGGTGTCTGTCACTGAAGGTAGTGTGCCTCCACTATCAGGCGTGCTGGCTTGGCTGCTAAAAGGATCTTTCTAACCTGGGAGCTGTGAAAACAAACATAGTGCTGAAAGCTGGCTATTTACAATGTACATTTTTACTCTCACAACTTCGCAGGCCATACCCACTGGGGAATAGCACTTCTAAATATATTGGGATGGTAAAAAAAAACTTTATTTACATAGTCCACAGTTTAGGAGGTTGGCACAAAAGCTGATGGACTATCATAGGGACTACTTCTTCCATGGATAGCACATTACTGGACACTTTTTTAACCTTACTTTAAACTATATATTTGAACTCGTGAAAACAAAGGGTTAACACAGATCTCGGACTCCCTTACATTAATTACGAACATTACATGGTTACACAGTTACACTACATCCCCTAACTAATTAATCCAGATCATCTTACTTTTCCTAATTTGTCTTCTCTTCTACTGCCACCCTTGTAATTCGGAGACTTTCTTGAAAAGTGTGTCAAACAAGGTAAGTGGCAGATGGCCGGTACTAGGCAATGCTGCATGGCAGCTGTTATATGTACTGACATGGTTGCTTTTTACTTTTACGGGTGGCTCGCAGGCCATACAACAAAAAGAAAACACTCTTATCTCCTGGCTGGAAAATATTGCTTTCCTGCATTCTAACTAATATCCCGCACACTCTTCCCCTTATATGAGTGGTCTTACGGTGGGCGAAAGTAATCAAACTATACCCTGGGAAGGTAAGCGTACAATAATTCGGCTGATGGCCTATATTCCTAACTTGCATCTTGTACACTGGTACAAATGAACACTATATTTCGGCTGATGCCTCGTAGTACTGGGATGTTCGGCCCTTATCGCACTCATGTTTGGCATTAGGTCGGGCAAGGCCCTGGTTCTCTCAGCAGGTGACATAAGGTAAACACACTTACCTCATGCCACACAGAGTCTGTCTCCATCGGATAAGGGGAGCTTCGCCCCCTACTTGGACCCTGATAGCGTGAATGGTGGACGGGTCCTTCGACCTCCTCTCATTCTGGTGCCATCTCTGAAGTGCTGCGGGCTCTGGTCCTCGGGTCGGCTGTTGTCCCCCTGTACATCCTCGCCTCCTCGATGTTCCCTGGGTTCAGTTCTCTGTCGGTGTATTTGCTTTAGCTTCTTCACTCTCTCCTCCTCATTTGCTTACATCATCCATTTCATTCGTCGCCCTCGGTTTTCATTTCTTCTTCTCTTCCTTCTTTTCTCCCGTTCGCCTGCTTCCCTTTTGCTTGCCTCTTCTCTTTCGCTCGCTTCTACAATCTCCCTCTCTCTCCTGTTCCTGCATACATTTGGCCCAGTAAGCGTGTCTCACTGGCGCTCTAGGCTCCGTTATCAGCTGGCTCGGTGGCCCAAGAGTACTTGGGACTCTGACTGAGATAGCGTGTAGCAGAGGGGGCTGTGTGGCATTTACGCTTTTGCTCTCTATCTCCACGTCATAGTCCACCATCCGGTGGTCTAGTGACCCACTTCGCCGCTAATTTCCCTTCCGCGTTTGCTTCCATCGCATCCTCTCGCCCACTCCTTGCTAATTTCGGCACCTACATCGCGCTCTCTCGTTCTCTCTTTCGTCCACATTCCTGCTCCCTTCTGCTCCTCGCTAATCTCCCTTCACCTGTTCGCCCCTCCTCTTCGTTCGCACATTCTCTCTCGTCTATCTCGTCCTCTAGTCGCTATCGCCACACCATTGTCCACCATCTGGTGGGCTAGTGGCCTTCTTCTCTGCAAATCTCCCTTCACCCCTTCGCTCTTCTTCTTCGTATGCCTTACCATTCCCTTCCGCTCCTTGCTTATCGCTTTTCTGCTTCTACTTGTTAATTCCTAGTCTGCCAGCCTCGTAAATTTTGACTCGTCTAGGGCTAATTGGGTAATTGAGCGCCACAGGGTTTCAGACTCCCCGAAGTCGTATACATCCTAACTAGCTCGATAGGGGTGAGACCCCTTCTCTCGGGAATATTCTGGTCGTTGTTTTTTGCATACACAGTCCACTTCATCCCATGTTGGGCTCCAAAATAACTTGATGCTATTCGCCTCCCTGTTATTTGATTTACAGTGAGGGTCATTGGATACGAGTTACCTTTTTCAGGTACATGAATATAGGTGTCTTGGGTGTTGACTAAGAGTAGAACAATAACAGTCTCACAGTTAATGTTTTAAAATGTTTATATTTTGCGAGAAAACCAATAAACAGATACTACCCTCCGATATGGTGTCCCTGCCAGTTGGGGGCCTTAAGGGCGAATTAAACTACTCTTGCTAACTGCTGCCGACATCATGTGGGGACAATGCTAGGCATCGGGGAACGTTTTTTGAACAACAACGCTGATACTTAGCTGTACTTGAAGGTCTGGGTGTTCCGGCAATAGGTTGAGGTCCAGTACATTGGGTGGCCCTTCACAGGCCCTCTCTCTGGTGACGGCTCTACACGACTGCAGTTCCATGTTATCTTCTTGGTGAATCCACAACACTACTCACTCCCATGACTTCTCGATCTGACTGAAAGACTCTTCTCTTGGGGTGGTGCCCCTCGTGAGGCCTCCCCTCGACTCCCATTCTCGGTATCACACTCTACGACCCGACGAGGTGCACCTGGCGAGCCCACACCCGACCATCGCCTTGTGGTGCGGTTACAACTGACTCTACTACATGACTGATTTTGCCGGGGTCTGATCCCCGGCCTCGGCTGACTGACTCACTCGACTGCCTCGAATCTTCGGTGTGGTGATAAGACTGACTCGACTTCTCCTGCCATAGAGCTCGTGGAGAGCCCCCTTTCATCTGCTGCCTCGCGGTGCGGCCACCACACAACTTACTCTCGTCCAGCGCCTCCCGGCGCGGAGTATTACTTACCCGACTGATCCCCTCCTTATCCCACTAGTTGTCTTTTAGCCTCTCTCGTCACCCCCCTCCCAGATCCTTACACGTGTCTTCACTTGTTGAGGGGGACGAGGGGGTGGCCTGTGGCTATAATGCCATACACCTTCAGCTCTTTCCTCCGCACGTGTCCATGATCTCTCGGGTTTTGCTAAGGGAAGGGTGTGACCCGCAGAAACTGCCAAACACTGTTATCACTTTTCTGCCACGTATCTCACTTTCAGGGTGGGTCGGCGATATTATAGCCACTGCCCATCTTGGCACGTGTCTTAATTCTCTCGTAGGCGAATTGCTACCTTAACTCAGCATTACCTTGGCATGTGTTAACTTCCTATCTGCGCTCAGGCAGACCTGGCCTCGTTGCACACGTATCTACTGGTGGGCTCTAGTACTGGGTAAGATGGCCATCTGGAAGAGGGGGGGGGTGGTCAGTGGCGCTTCTAATACTTACCATGGGGCCAGCTTGTTACAATGACACCTCTATCAAAATTAATTTATTCACTGAATGTAAATTTTCGTTTAGTAATTTTGATTTTTGTAAGAAAAAGAGAGATGACTTCGTAATAATCTTTCAAAACGAGTTGGCAGGCTATTTTGTATTGTATTTTTGTATTGCTTGAACATTCTTTATTATGTTTTCACTTACAAACAAAAATGAATTTGAAGTATATTCTAGGGTTTTTATGGTTTGTGATTTCAAGTTATCGCTGGAAAGGAACAAGTTATGCTTATGCGATGAATGTGATTATATAGCTGGCCTTAAGTATTACCTGAATAAATGTAATAGCAGTTTTTGCCTTTGTGGATTAAGAGCAATGAAAATAGTTATAGCAGAATTTTATATATGCAAACAACATAAATTAGAAAATCTATATCTTAAAAAAATATTATGTCATCATTATAGCACGTGCAAAGTTTGCAATATATGTACGTTTCTGCCCTTTAATAGTATATTTATTTGTAGATTATATGAAATCAGACCTTATCCAGTTATGAAATAATACTATATTTATTGGTGCTCATAAAAGAACGATGATATAAAAATTTGATCATTAATAAGTAAGAAGAAATTACGAACCATCAAAGTCCACAGTCCCAGAACCATCGGAGTCTATCTCCTCTATCATCATGTCGAGGTCTTGTTCCGTTATCTGGTCGTCCAGTTCCTTCAGAATCTCTCTCAGCACAGCTGTCGTGATGTAGCCGTTACCTGAATTGAAAAAAAAAATGTCGCCACTATCAGTTTCTCGCAGCAGATGGTTAACTAGGCGTAGAATACACAGGTAGGATCCTTGAAATATTGTAGTTTTTACATTTTCATTAGGAACATTTGTCACCCTAGCTAGCGTGAAAAAAAACATGTATATATACACACACATTTATATATATATATATATATATATATATAGTGCGTATACAACCTTACACAGTGCGTCAGAAATGCCAGAGAAAAATAAAAATAAATTGTGATTAACTGTTTCCCTGTAGAAGTACTGACGAATGTAATGCAGGCAAGCCAAAGTAGCGCACTAATTAAAAAAAAACATTAGTAAGAGCCAAATATGTTTAACAGATTACACCATGTTCTTGTGCGCAGGTGCCCTTGTAGTTCGTTTGGCGAGAATGGTGTGTGCAAGGCAGAAGTAAGTAATTTAAATTAACCTCTAATTTCTTAACATATTCTGTATTTAAATGCTGGTATGCTCAAGTGAGTAAGATATGTTTGTTTACTATTATTATATAAATGGTTCATTTTAGTGCTTTACATATTTAGATTGATAATTGAATTGGCTTTAAAGGGATTAGTTAGGTGTTTGATGTATTTCGTGTTTTAAAATTGAAGAATGAACTTTCGTGCACAAATAAGGTATGTCAATCGGTTGCAAATGTGTCCCGCATAATGAGCCACCTTTAGCGACAGCAAATATTATGTCATTTTTTGCTATTAAAACTACAACCATATCACATCACAATTAAAATATGTAATACATTTGTTAGTAATCATTTATTGGTGATAATAGTTTGCCATTATTTTATATATCCCATTTTTAAAAGAAAAACATCGATATAAAATGTAAATACATTTTATTGTGTAAACAAACTCTACCGGTTAGCATAGAATTTCGCACTCTTTCTAGAACATTCTGCTCGAGTGAATTTTATTTCAAAGCATTTGGTACCAGGTATTTTTAAAGTAATCAAATTTCAGCAATTTAAAACGAAAATTTTAAAACAAAATAAGGTGTAATTTTTAATCAAAGTGTACATGATATAGATTTGTAATTAAGTAGAAATAAGTTTGCATAATACTTTCAGAATTTTATCTAACAATGAGGAGTTTTGAAAAACTGTTAAAAGCTTAAGTTGACTACCTTTTGCTCACCTACCTTATGACATTTTGCATTTATATGAACTCAAATAACATTGGTTGGGTAAAAAAGGCATGAGTGATGAGGCGGTGTACCCGGCTGCCCTAAGGAAAGGTCAAAGTTCTTCGGCCATGCTGGAATATGGAAAAGGTAAGGAGAGAAACCTACACGGGGGAGAAAATAAGGAATAATAAGTATCAGAGATACAGTTGAATTGTCCGACACACAACTCAAGTAAAAATGTAAGCCTGGTTGACAATCGAACTGCGGAACTCAGAAATTGGCAATAATAATTATACTCTTTTTTTAAAGTTACATACAAGTTATTGGCTGTACAACTAGTTCGCAATCGGCTGATGGCTTTGAAGCCCATCCCACAGTATTCAGCTACCTAGAAACCAACTTGAAAGGCTTGTTATGTATTTTTACCATTATTTATTTGGAAACTAGTTGTGGAGATAATTTTTGTGAAGCTTCAAGTAAATTGGAGCTTATACTACAACATTTTACTGAGTAACACGTAAATCTTAAGTTGAACTATGGTAGGACATGTAAACTTACGTGTTTGAAGTGCCTCGGTCACATATTTCCAAACTAAAGACCATATAAATATTCAATAGTAGTAAATCCAACCATTCGAAACATTATACTGATTAAATTCGAAGTCGTTGCTGGAATCCGTCCTCCGTAATGCAGTTTATTGTACACTAGCTCATGGTTCGAGGTTTTCTGGGTTCGAGTCCCGGTTAAGGCACGTGTGTATTTGTAATTTTCTCACTACTGTTGAATACGTTTCTGGTTTCGTCTCTAATAGTATTGATTTCAACTAGACAAGTCCTACCTATCAACTCTTCTTTTAAGAAATTATGTACAAATAACGTGCACTGACGTTGAGTAAAGAAGGCTCATAAGATATATCAGTAACATCTTTCTTTACTACTGATACTGGTCAGTAAACCACCTATACTATGAAATTTAACCAAAAATCGATTAGGAAAAGCTGAGATTTAAGGTTAAAACGCTGAAAGCGGCGTATGTACCACGGAAGGCGATTTCATTTACAACCCAACTGTTTCGGATGGAAAGAAGGTTAAAAGGGAAAGTGGTGTCGCAAGTGAGCAATAAGGAACTGCAAATTCGTAGGCAGGAATGAAAAAAGAAATGTGAATGGAGACCAATAAAGTTAAAAAGGGAAGCCTGGGTTCGGACCTACGTCATCAGAAATGCGAGACAGGCTCGCTGGAGCAAAAAGTTTTATATCCGTGTTCGGACACTTCCTTTTACCGCCTGTACGTGCGCGCGAGAACCCGGGGTTTCACAGCGGCACGTGGCATTTCCCCCGGTGAATGACTGAATTTCTTAGTCTGCTCACGTAATTGGGAGGAGGACGAGTGCTAGATGGATCCATACTCCTCTCTTTGTCGCTTCACTGGCTTACGTTGCTACGAATCGCCTGGCCACAGCCATGTGCGTCAATGGTCGACGTAGTGATGATGTTCGCCGGCGGGCAGGCACGAACGAAGCCGGACAACGGCAAGAGCATAGAACCAGAGGGTATATATAGACTGTTCAGGGTAAACTGAGCACTTTTTGAAGCCCTGCTTAAGATATACTTGCATGTACACTGCGCATACTTCGCCGTATGTAAAATTAACATTGCCTTGTGCCTGATCACGTTATTCATGCGCCAGTAAAGTAGAAATGTGAAAAAAAATTTTTATGTAAACATTTTATAAATTTGCATAATTATCACACTTACATGAATCAGAAAAAACAGAAAGCAAAATAAATAAACTAAAGCATTGACAAATGTTTACCTAGAATCTTTATTTGAACGTCAAAACCAGATACTTCTTTCCTTCCGTGCTCACAAACAATAATGAGCGCATGCCGGCCGGCGTGCGAGTAAAAACATGTCGCGGACCGCCTGTAACTAAGAATACGGAGGTTAAACAGCTTCTTACACCGCAAACTGCTTCTGCAAGCGCCAGCAAAATGGCGTCACTGGCCAGCAGCATGCTAGAACGCCGTTCGCCAATCAGCGCCTTGCAACCTACTCGCCAGCCGGTAGTCCAGCCAATGTATATCCCATAACAAGACACAATAGCCAATCAGACTCGAGGTCATTCCTTGAGCCTTGCGCAGCAAATCACACAATGGGTACACCCACATCAAAGGAATCGCCTAGTAATTTCGCCTCTGGGTGTTTATCTATTCTGTGGTAGAAAATTGCATGGGCACGGAAACGAAATCTCGGGGCGGTTGCTAAAAACAAAATGTAATAAGCGACGGTGTTATCAGTACAAGGCCAATAGAAACAGTTATCGCGCAAGATAGTGTGTTGCAAACTGGAGAATATTATTTATACTTTAAACCCGAATCGGTTACATCAATAAGATAAATAATACTCACACTAAATCTGCTATAAAACTGGTAATGACGCGAACTTATGCCTTGAAGAAGTCAGATTCAAGAAATTTGCAGGAAATGATTATTTACACCTTGAATGCTGCAGAACTTAAATTACGTCGCCTCAATTCTACAAAGATGCATGCTGTTTGACATACCCAGTACATATATCGCCGGCATTTACCACGATGTTGAGTGCAACTTACCTTAACGACTGCTGTTCTGAGGGTGTAAAAAATTCCAATAAACAAGATTAATTGTATATTAGAAGCTGCGAGCATTAACATAAGGCAAGGTACTTGGGTGTTAGTAACATTGTTAATAATTTGTTGAAATTTGTTTCCTTTCTCGACCACTGGTATGACCGGATCACGTTAAACTTCGCAGCTTTTGTAGGAATCTGAGAAAAATAAACTACATTGAAAGGAGAATCGAGTATAGGATACAAATTATTTTGAACCCTATCCTATAAAATTCTAAATATTTAATACTAGCCAAAATTTATTTCGTAACAAAATATAAGGTTATAATATTTGAGTTTAGGGGATTATATGTATTATCAATTCCGGTTATTGCAATTAGAAAGTTTTATTTATGTCACACACAGTCAAATTTGCTACACGTTTTATAAAGATTTTTTTGTAAAAGATCAGCCAAAATTTTTCGTTTGACAATAAACGTAAAATATTGTATCTTGACAAGACGTTTTCCTATGAAACATACAAAATAAATTTTTATGTAAGCCTATCCCCATGTTTATAATATTCTTGAATTCTCCAGTACTTGCTTGTTAAAATTGACGTTAATTTTTCACATTTAACAATAATGTGGAGTAAAATTTCCTCTAATAAATTAGTAGTGCTATAAAGATAATCTTGGTAACTTATTTCCATAAACTAGTTTGTGTAAATATAGATATTTGTACAGAGTAAAAAACCACAGAATGTAATTTAAAAAAAATTAAACCGGCCAACATTAAATATTGTCAGCAAATAGGCAAATATTTATTTTAAAAAAATCAGCTATTGTGCCGCGAGGAAAAAGTTAAAGTCAAACTGTAAAAATGTTTGAGTAACATCCGAAAAAGGTAACAGAGTTGTATAACTTTCTCGTATCGTGGGAAATCAGGTGGCAATCAGAAATGATGCTATAGGCTGTTGAAGGTAATATGAGCACTATTAACACCCCTGCTCAAGATCTTCTTGTGTACGTATTGTGTATTCATCCACCCATTGTAAAATTATCATTTCCAATGGCAAGGTTCCTTTATTCAAGTACTAGCAGAACTGCCCGGCTTTGCCCGGGTATAATAGCCAAACCTGTGATACCTTCTAAGATATTCATTTAAACAATATCGTGAAAAGGACAAATTTGATCTTAACTAAACGTTTAAAGTAACTAATATGTTTAATTGAATAAGAATTAATACTATGTTGGATAAAACGGCTTCGCAAGTGAACCAGTTTTTTATCAAACTTCGAAAGACACAAATGGTTACTGTAGGTCATCGTTAAAAGTTAAACATATATTATTGCAAACTTTTCTGTAGACCTTTCTGAGAGCTACATTTCTGTAGTACATAAATGTGATGTATATCTTATGGTTTAGTCAGCGCAATCCATGTACGCGCCCGAAAAGCGGGGTTTTAAGACAAACATCGACATTTCACTAAATATATAAATGTATTATGCACCTAAACCTTCCTCAAGAAATCCTCCAAATGATGTTCAAAACCGCATTAAAATACATCAAGTAGTTTAGAAATACCGAGCATATACAAAGACCGACGCGGATTAACGACTTTGTTTTATACTATTCAGCGATAAATCAAGCGAAAGTTTATATTATCACAAACGTTAACATCTTACATACCTATTTCCATATTGTTACACTCCTGTGCATTACAAAAAACATACTGCAAAAGAAATGATTTCCGTATTCACAAATGTCGGCCACACACTTCAACATGAACTTGGTGAAATGGATGTACATGGTAGCATGATTTCATGGATGATATTGATGTAATATGATGCTTGGCCATCGGGGGTCACCTCCCCACCGACCCCATACCCATAGCATCTTTTATAATGCTGCGGCCACGAACAGGGAAGAAGGTTGTAGCCACTGAACCCTCCACCCAACTCCCAGATGCCATGTCTAGCACCAACTCAGCTGCCGCGGCCACTTCTACCGTAAGTAATCCCGTTTCATTGCCAACCTGAGTTGAGTAGACCTTGCTACTGGGCGGCGTGTTGTGTGTTGGTGTTGACGGTGCGTGTCTTTACCTTCCTTGTCGTAGAGGCGGAAGGCCTCTCTCAGCTCCTGCATCATGGCCTCGCTGCTCTCTTCCTCCTCGCCCAGGAACCTGGACGCCAGCGTCACGAACTCCTCGAACTCCAGTTCTCCAGATCCTGCCACAGGACAAGAACACACACCTCTCTAACTTGCTGCCCTCCAAAGAATTACATTTTTTGTACCTCTACGAAATGTTGTTCGACTTGTACACATTATTTTCCATGGTCTTTTCGCAGTTCATTCACTTTATTTTTAATCAATCCTTTCCGAAAAACACCCCACTAAGGAATTGTTTATAAACTTTTCGTAAATAAGTCAAATATTACAAGCGTTATATACTTGCATTAAGTTTGAATTACCTTATTTTTACTAATATGTTATATATAGAAAATAATATTACACATATAATTTATATGTACAAAGACATAGAGAAAATATGTGCGTTGGCAATGCCTGGTAGTAAATAGTTATTATGCAAAATTTTACGCTGAACGCGCATGAATGTGGTGCGTTTCCTCTCTGGTGTAATTATATAAGTTTTTTTTTATTGGACGCGGATGAATATCGTTGAAGTAGAACTTTGGCAGGCTTCAGAAAAAATTTAAGTAACCGCGAATGCAGTATACGTCTACTTCCCACTAGAAAAACTATTTTGTATGCATAAGTTTTACGCAGTGACCTGTCATAGTCACAATCTCAGCGTTTCTGTAACGTATAAGTAATAAAAACAACTCAACTACCGAGATGAGATATATAACATTGAATTGAGATACCGCAACAGTAATTTCTAGCAATATTTAAAATCACGCTTTTAAATGTTTTTGCAAACTATTTAAATTAGCTTCAATTCACGAAGTTGTTGCGTATTATTTATTTGTATAATCTTTGATGTTTGTAAAATATTTTTTGCTTGGTATACCTTAAAATGAACTTAAACGTGATCTTTCAATCACATTTGTTAAATTTTCCGTAAATAATTCGCTAATTATATTTGTACAGTCCTAAACTACAATAAAATTATGACGTCAACATTCTATAATGCAAATACTATGCAATAAAAATTATTAATATTTTATGTGTAGAATTTGAGAAGTTTTTCGTCCAAGTAAAACGTAGTGCATTTTTTGGTGTCCATCCCCTTCAATAATATGCTTAAGCAGCCATCCCGTATGTCATATTGGTCTTATGCATATATTCAAATTTAAAAAAAATCTGTGGCCTGTTCTAATTAAAATTTTTCTGTAGGACAGAAATAAAAGCCGATATCTTGTTGCCGAGTTATAAATTTGGTTTCTGAAACAAAAAATTCTGCCTTTGAAAAGTGCCGACAGCAGGAAAAATCATAAATAGCCATCTATCCCCGATTTTACTCTATTGTAAAAAAAGTGGTTTAAACTGTAGCGACAACGCCGCATATTTTCTCAACAGAATTCTAGTGAGAGAATTACAAATACACACGTGCCTTACCTGGTACTCAATAATAAAACATGCTGTACAGTAGGCGGGCATGCAACGAACTATATCATAGAGGTAGGATTTGGAACACCAAATTCGATTGCGATCAATTTAAAGTTTTGGTAGACTAGGATCACCATTTTTAAATATTTACATGAAAATTTTTGAAAACTAGTGTGTGAGTCACTTAAAATATGTATGTAAGTTTTCATGGCGTAATTTAACACTACTTGTGCGCAGAAATTGGTGGAAATAGCTAGACTATTACCGAGATACGGCATTTAATCTTTAGTGTCTCATGTGGCGCAATGCTACAAAATTTCTTAAAACAATCTCTGAATATGCGTATTTGATTTTATAGTAGATAATGAATAATGTAAATGTATTTAATAGATATATACATAATTATTTATATTGCAGCCATACTGTTAATAAATCCATTAACCTTTTAAACATGGCCTACTGCATCACTACTAAAGTAAAACGTTCGTTGATAATCTATTAATTGGTGCTGGACATATGACAAAAAAGCTCAATTTACTTATGAAGTGTTATCATCATTACTGGAAAAACAAACCGAGATTTATTTGCACATTCTATGTTTGTAATATATACTTTTACATATTAAGTCTGTTGAAATTGTTTGGGGCAAGTGGCAATATGACATTAAATATTTACATTGCTGTGATTTTGAAAATATGTGACTGATTCTTTAAGTCATATAAACTTAGATGGACTCCAAACGCACAACTTTTTGCCAGAATATGGTCGGTATCCGTTAAAAGTTTCCCGAGATAGAACGTGAAATCTTATTTTTGATGTGAGGTTTTCTTCCAAAATGGCGAACAAATTATTTCATAGATACCGTTTATATTATTCCTGCATAGAAACTGTCCGCATACAAAGTTAGGTTGAAATTAGTTACATTGTTTTGTAGATATAGCATGCTAAGCTAAAATGATCATTAATGCGCTATTTTGAAAATGAGCGTCTCGCCATCTTAAAACCTTGCGTACCATTTCATGAGACTGCTGATAAACAGCTTTCAGTGACAATGTTGCTGCTTTCCTTGAAGTTTAACGGCAATTGTAAAAAGAGATCATTAAGATAGTTTAAGAGGAGAGTGTGCATTGCGAAACGACAAAATTATGTTATCTAGGTTTTTGTAATCAAGTCCTTCCATTAGGGTTTGTTTGTGGTGACCTGTTTACGCTTGTAATTTTTCTTATGTTTTGTTACTGACCGGTTATCTTTAAGCTGTCGTAAAATATACACAACTCCTTATCTTGTGAATGAGCAATTGCAAAAGCTTATAGAAATATAATTGTAAATACCCTAATGTCTATATTATTCTATTATTAAAAAAAACATATTTCAGCATATTCTATGTCCTCAAGAGGCACTTAAAAAATTTGAAACTCCACTTATTATATACAAGTATCTAACCATCGATTGCAGTATAAATTTTTTTTTTTTCACGGTTTGAGAAAGGAAAGTGTTACATAAATTTCAAAGATTAAAAGAAATATTTATGATGTGAATATCAAATTGTGCATATTTTAATGATTGGTGATGCTGCAATGAAAATTGATTTTTAATATATCACAATCCCATATGATAGCTAGTCGTTAATTTAAGTAGGGCGCATAACAACAAATAATAATTGTCAACACTTTCAAGATGTTCTGTAAAACAAGATAACCAGGTAGGTTTTAATGTCTCGTCGAAACCTAGGTCATTAAAAATGGAGTTAAGCAGCTTGGAGAAGTGGGAATGGGGTGGAAATTGACCGTGGTCATCCCAGTATTCGTATGGATTGATTTCAGTAAAACACGAGAGACAGAAATCAGGACGGCCGGGCTGGAATTCGAACGTGTGGAATACCGACTACTTATCTAGTGGTTAACGACCGTTAAACTTTGCTGGTTGTAAACAAAAATAAGTTTCTCACTGTGTGGTACAAACTAAAGCAAATGTCAATATTTCTCGCACAGGTGAACACAGCCTACGAGATGCGTTGCACTTTAGCGGCGTGCCAAGCTCAGCTCAACACCACATCTCTAAATAGTATAAAACAAAGTCGCTTATCCGCGTCTGTCTCTGTATTCACTTAGCACTTCTATAGATAGCACTTGATGGATTTTGATGTGATTTTCAGCATCATTTAGAGAACTTTTTGAGGAAGGTTTCCTTGTATAATGAATTTATATATAATGTTAGGATAGTAGAGAAATGTTGAACCGATTGTAATCAAGTCGTAAAAAAACCGCTTCTAGGGCGCTTACATCGCTTGCGCTGACTAAACTATAAGAGATAGGTTGTTACCGGGCGAAGACGGGCCAGGTTCGCTAGTACTCGATAAATACGCAGAGACGGAACGAGGTGGCGGGTCCTTTGATGTGGCTGTTTCTATTCTCTGATTGGCAGTGAGAGTCTCTGGAAACGTACAGTCGTGTCTGGTGGGCTACTGCGAGCTACGGAAGTTTGCCTATTGGCTGGGCTGCCAGCTGGTTGGTACATCGCCAGGCGCTGATTGGCCACCAGCGTCCCGACATGTCGACGTGTCATGGGGCTGTAGCGCCACATTGCTGGCTCACGCGGCTGTGTTTCACGGAAGAAGCGGCTATTTCAACTCCGTACACTCAAGTTCTCTGTGTCAACCAAAGCAAGAAACCGAACGAGGTGGCACAGCGGTTAACCTTCTGACTCGCAATCTAAAGGACGCGGGTTCGAATCCATGTCCGGGTTCCTGATTCCGGTTTCCCATGGTTTCCACGAAATACTTCTCGTCGAGTGTCGCGACGGTTGTCTACAACTGGCAGTGTTCAGTTACTTCTCAGTTACTTCTCAGTAACTTCTCAGTTACTGTACCTAGGAGCACATTACTATGTTGCTAATAACCCTGCTAAAGGTTGTCATGCTCAGGTTGTGAAACTCATTGGTAACATTTTGGCATCCAAAATTCTTCGCCTTCATGTACAGCATTGTATCCTTTTTGTATCTAATCAAATAAAGCAATTGAACTAACCATAAAATAAATATAACTTTTTTTTCATATCTTCCATTTTATATTGTGTCAGAACCTACGTAAACACTTAAATTTGTTCTTCGCACAATAGCGTAAACTTAATGTAATATGTGCATTATATTTTGTTTAATGTTCGGCTGTAAAACTGGATTCTGCAACACTTTGACAAACACAATTACTTTATTTCAGTTGACAATTGAATATAAAATTTCCTTTTGATGACAGAAACGTCTATACGTTTTACTGTTTAATTCGTAAAATTTACATTAAAATACACTTGTTCATAAACGCTCAGTGCCAAGCATTTGCGCTTTTTTACTGTTTACTCTCGTAAACATTTTTTAAATTCGTAAATAACAGTTTCAAAATAAAATTAAGAATTAGCATTTTGGGTCGGCAAATTTATTATGATTAGGGGAAAACACAACATTTTGCGCACAAATAAACAGAATTGCTCCACTCGCCACTAGCATAAAAGCGACCTCCATGGTACACCAGCGCATATTGAGGCAGATATTTTCCCTATAGTCTGTACATGGTCTCTTCACACTTTTTGAATCGAACCTTTGAGAAACTTTTCCAGGTATGTCGTGTTTTGTAGTTTCCTAGATATGACATCTATCACAAGCGTTTTGTACTTGAACATAAAAATATGTAACGTTTGATAACATTAAACTTTACTTATATTTAAACTATAAATTATGGTGTTTAATCTTAATTTATATTATTAAATACTAATAGAAAATATATGAGTTGGTAATCACCACTGAAAAATAATTATGATGTATAACACTATTACACTGAGTGCGCACGAATTCGGTGCATTGTCACTTAAGTGTAATTTTCGAGACACGTTTAATCTTTGTTTGTATGAGGAGGAAGAATATATAGGAAGTAGAAATTTAGGCATGCTTCACAAAATTTGTATATTACCTTCAATAGACTACAGGCTACGCATGGTAAAATGAGCACTTATTGAAGAACTCTATTTTGGAATAATAATAAATTAATAATTTTATTGTATCATTATACTTTAACTTACGAGCCATTTGAAAAATATACACTGCGTTTATTACTTATATGACAATATTTATTTTAAAAAATTTATGGCAAAATACAAAAAATTACTGAAAGCAAAAAGTAACTAGGGACTCAAAAGTGCTCACTTTAGCGTGGAAAGCATACACTCTAAATATTAAACCTTGAGAATTTACGAAAACATAGTCGAAATTGAGTGACTGAAATTAAGTGCCTGATCACTAATTAAAATTATGGCTGAATTTCACTGGTTTATTTGTTATCCCCATTGAATGTCGAGAATTCCACCATCATGAGTCACTTGTTCCCAGTTCATTTCCTTGACTTGTCAGTCGGCAGTTACTTATCAACTGACTACCAGTGAATGTGAACTCGGGCTTACAGCGTATGCATGCCAAAATAAAGCATGAGCAATCTCGTTTCGTGTTCAACCTTCCTGTGTGGCCTTATACTAAGCCCGAATGTTTACCAAAGACCTGAGGTGCACTCTTCTATAACTGCTCAGTAAGTTATCTTTTGTAATACCCAGTGGGCTCAGGCAAAGGAGGAGCAGACCTGCTGCACTAGTTGCAGACAACAAATGTGTTGGAACTTGAGTGGAATGAACCTCGGCCCTTAGCTACCTGAGCGCGAGAGACGAGGACTCACCGTCGGCGTCCACCTCGAGTATGATCTCCTGCAGCGTCGCGTCGTCAGGCTTGGAGCCCAGCATGTCCAGGATCATGCCCACCATGGAGGTGCTGATGCATCCTCTCTTCTCCCGGTCGAACGCCTCGAACGCCTTCTTCAACACTACAAGCAGAACACACCTGCACTGACAAATGCATACACACACATATATATATATACACTGAAGAGCCAAAAAACTGGTACACCTTACTAATAACGTGTAG
>NQII01003955.1:83668-152069 GCA_002778355.1 Clitarchus hookeri
CAAGACGACGTGGCATGGACTCGACTAATATCTGAAGGTATGCAGGAGGCACTTCACACCATGAATCCTGCAGGGCAGTCCACAAATCCAATCTGCGCCAATTTGAGAAAGGGTTGCACGTCTGTCACGATTAATGATTCTCGCCAGTCGTCGTTTGTCCCGTTCTTTCACGATCATTTTTTTCCGGCAGCAGCGATGTCGAAGATGTGATGTTTCACCGGATTCCCGATATTCACGGTACACTCTCGTGAAGTGGTCGTACGCGAACATCCAAATGTTATCGCTACCTCGGAGATGCTATGTCCCATCTCTCGTGCGCTGAGTACAACACCACGTTCAAACTCACTTAAATCGTGATAACCTGCCATTGTAGCAGCAGTAACCGATAAAGCTTCCGAACGCATCGCGTTACTGTAGTTGGTTCCATATCTCTGCTATTTGCATACGCACGCCTATACCAGTTTTTTTTTTCTCGCGAAAAGATTTCCGCACATGCTAGATTTCAATGCCCTATGGGCATACCAGCAGCTTTCTTTTGCTTATTGGCGGCGTGTCTTTTTGAAAAAATTTGTTTCCTACTTGACTGGCCAATCAAAATTAGTTAACTTGAATGTTGCGCGCCTGTGATTCGCTTACAGACACCTAAGACGTGCAACACGGATACTATCTAATCATGAAGGTGGATCTGAGCTAAAGTGTAATGAAATACAACTGGTCGTGAAATCTATTCGCGAGAATTGGGTGTGTGCCTAATCACCACCCGTATGCGGCTTGTACCTAAACTAGGCCGAAAAACGTCGTCTACAGGTTTATCACGGGGAAAGGTAGTCTGGAGTGAATCTGTCTGTTACGCCGTCAAATTATTTCATGTTCCTGTCGTTATTTAGACTTCATCTACACGAGGCCGCAGCGTACTTGGAAACTTTGTAACATGGATTAGTAACTCGCGTGCCACAACTAACTTTACGCATTACCCAGACACTCAGTTTTCCATCCCCAGTAGTTGTAATGAACTAGTTATTTAGGAGGTCCAACTTCAGAGATACGTATCGCCTTTAGTATTCACTATAGACAGTAGGTCGTATACAACGTTCTCGACTAATTTTTTTCGCAATTAACCTGCAACTGAAGTTATCGCCGGTCTAATGAGTAACATCATGTAGACTGTTCATATACCTACACGCTGTTTACAGTAAGAGCACTTTTGAAAGCCTTGCTCAATATCTACTTGTATGCACTTTGTATATTCGTCAAACATATGTGTATTTAACACTGTAACGTGGCACATTACTTTATTCATGTCTCGGTGAATATAAGCTGCGAAATTATTGCGAAAGTATGCATTTCAGGAATAAGCTAAGTATTGCAATCATATACACTGAAACCAGAAAGCACATGTAATAATTTCAGTATTCACAAATGTTAGCCTATAACACTTTCCTCCATCGTTACCAACTTAACTGGGCGCATGCCTGTCAGTGCGCCCGTTTAAATGTATGCAAGTAGAGGCAATTAATTTTTTCTAATGTTTGTTTTAGAATTGCTCACTTTACCGTGATGAGCCCATATTTGATTTGGTTAATCAAAATCAATTTTCTCCGGTTCTGAAAGTTTGTAATTCGTAAGTTATGTGTATTTGTAATTCGCAGTCAGCTATCAAGATTAATTGTTAAAAAAAAAAAAAAACCATTCTGTCGCGGATGTGGATCAAAGCTAAGTGGGAACTATTTTCGTGAAATCCGGGTGTCCCTAGATAAGTATCCTGGATACTAAATGGCGTGCGGTTTCTTTGATGTATGCGCACACATTTTCTGATTGGGCACGCGAGTCTCAGGGAACAAACTCTTTGTCTGGTTGGCTACTGCACGCTGTGTATAGATCCCTATTGGCTGGGCTGGGGTTTGGCGACTAGATTGCCAGGCGCTCATTGGCGGACGACGTCCCATCCTGCGAGTGGCCAGTGATCTCGTATGGCTGGCCTATGAACCTGGAGTTCACAAAAGACGCAGCTGCTTCATGTCTGTGTTTAAAAGTGATTGGGTAGAGTGTTTTGGGAACTCGGAGGTCGTTTACAAGTTATTACTAGGGCCAGTGACTTTTCGCGTAAAAATCGGAGCACACAGTAGACTTCAGTACTATACACACGCCATAGCTGTTGTTATACATCCATTGGCTGCTGGTGACGTGTCCGTCTTCGACCAAGCCACTCAGGACTATGTAATTCCGACACTGAACCTTCGTGATTCGTGCGCAAACGGTTAACACGGGCCAGAACATGTTTAGCCAATTAAAGAAGCCGGACGACCCTACAATGCTTTGGAGTGTATCTTGTCTCAAAATCTTTTCGCAAAATATCACTGCCCCTAGTTATTACTGACTTATGTTATCACTGACGAACAGTCTTTGGTAACAGTGAGGGAATCGTAATAAATAGATATTCACTTCTCATCGTCTCGATAGCTCAGAAACACTAAGCACATAATAAAAACACATAATAAAAAAAAACTAAATTTGAAACAAATTTTACGCAGCAGTTTTATTTCGAAACTTAATTGAAATAATTGTAGTTATTAAAAATTATTTATGTCGCAGGAATGTAAATGAATGTTGTATCACAACTGCGAGTAAATTTTAAAATTTTCGTTACCTTTGGTTTCCACGGTATTGCTATGATCTGTATAAAACGTTTATATCTACTACCGTGTGTGTGTTTTAAGACAAACGTTTTGTACTACCTTACTGCAGCTGAGTAAGCTTTACAAACGGCAGTAAGTTTACTGTTCCCGGGGAGCATCCTTACCTCTCTTAGCGCTTAGTCAAGCTGCTCACTAAAACTACTACAAAGGAATCGGAAAAGTTATTGGCCTTGATGAACTCACTGTATTGGAATGCAGCATAGCCAATTACAGCGAAGCAGGACGAAGCATTGACGAAACGTATTAGTTGGGGAATAGTGGTGCGCAGAGAATATAATTAGTACAAAAGGAAATATCCGCTATGTTACAGACATGCAAAATTCGGGTACGATTCCCGCCCTAGATCGAACCTTGATAGTCGGTCGTGAAGCGAGACAGGTGTGTTATTGAGCCATGTATATATATATCCCCTGCCCGCAGCCCAAGATAGTAAATAGTGAACCTTTTCTAAGAGCGCTCGAAAGTCCCGTAATATTAATAAAACTCACATGTTCAATATTCATGATGATAGGAAATTATGCTGATTTTTTTGAGTATGGCTGTGCAATTTCGTTACAGGGTAGTCTACTTGTGCTGTTTGTATAACGAGATGACAATTTGCTTGTTTCGCTTTGGAGAATGGCGAGGCACTAGTAAACAGCTGACAATGAAGTCGTTCATTTGTGGGAACTCAGCCCAAAGGAAAATGAGTACGACTTACTCCGCCAGGGGCCGGTGAGCAAGCGGTTACGGGTGAAGAAACTTTTTTAGGATTTGCTAGCGTTTCCCCTTTGTTGTTGTTGAACGACCGTCATAGTTTACACATAAGCTACATTAACATAGTCCTGCAGTTAACGGCACAAAACGTACAAAACAAGGAGCATACGAGTAAATAATTATAAAACGCCAGGATAAAGAGAAAAACTTACTTTACTCGTTGTTCACACGGAGCAGGTTTTATGTCAATGGCAACATTAGAATACATAATAAAATTCTAATGTTTACTTTATTATGTTGACAGTCAACGCGCATAAAGTCGCCAGCCATTATTTTATTTTATTTTTTTGGGACATATCTACGTTTTATGGATAATGTTATCGATTGCGTCGTTGGCTGCAATTATTTCATTCCAAAAATGCATTTCAGAACTATCGTATCTTTATCACGAAGGCTAAAATCTACAAAACAGACAATTCCGTCATGAAACTAAACGTGACACGAACCAGCAGATGTGAAAGCCGCATGGATGACGAAGATCGCTGTCACTATCAATATTAACGTACGCGATCAGATCACGTGTTTCCACAATATCCGAAGAGAGAACCTGAAAGACAGACTTTCGTATTTTTTATGCGATGTACAGTTAGTAAATTCATAGTTTGGAAATGCAACGATGGTTTATAATGGCAAATCTTTAAGTCAAAGGCTGTCCCACGTGACCAGCATCTGCACTTGAACCCGCACTTCCACTTTAACTCAATCCCACGATTCCCTGAATACCTACTCATGATTTCTAAAGGATCTACACTAGCTCTCGCAATATACAAGTGTCGTTATCACGTGTTGTTAATTTGAAAAATGCTCAATTGTTTTCGTTTGCCTAAAGTGACAAAACATTCTTTTCTGAAGTAATACTTCTTTTGGCGCGTTGAAAGTAAAAGTTAAGTGTTCAACGGAAGTTGCGCGCGCACAGTGTAACGAAATTCGACAGTGACCGTGGTAGGGGTATGACCCAACGCGCATGCGCGAATCATCTAGCTATATACATACAAACGCAAGGTACACAACATAGCACGTTGTTATATTTAAAACCGACAGAAAATCAGTTCATGTAATAAGAATATTGAAAAGCATTTCATTTATATTGTCGGACTCCAATTATAATATGGGACAAGATCTGAATGAATATAAGCTTGAAATGGTAACATACGTAATAATATTTTATTTTAGTCATGCCAAAGAAGTATAACTTCTAACGCGCGTACCTAAGTACATGCACCCATTTTTTTTTCGTAGTCATTGTAAGCAATGAGCATCTAAACAAACAATGTCCAAAGAGCATGCGTAGAGCATGCGTGGAGCATGCGTAGAGCATGCATCCAACTCTCAATCGCCACACGCGACTCGTACGTTCGCTCTTGCGCGCTCGCACTCTGTTATGTAGAACGACACACTCTGAAGTCACTTCCGAGGGAGAGTGCGCGAGTTGTAAACATCCCGACTGTTTGGAACTAGGTCTATGTAAACACAAATTCGGGTTTCCTCAGCAAGATTTCGTTTTCGGCTTCAGAGTTACAGGAGCCTGCTTGTTAAAAGTCAGACTTTTAGTCCTTCATGCTTTCTCTATACCCCTTCCTCGGTGGCCATTAGATCTGCGCCTGTGAACAAACTTGGCCGTGATTAGTATACGCATGTGCGTGTGAAAACGACCCATTCATGCACAAAATATCCCACGTTAGTTTAAACTGCAGGAAAATAATCTAATTTTGTTACTATTATAAATTTGTTTATGATATTTAAGACGGTCCTGTTCGTTTCAAATGCTGTGTTGAAAAATTTTTGGTCGAAAAAATTCCTGCGTAGAACTGATGACCACTCACGAACGCATGCGCAGTTACCTCCGAAAAATTATTCGCATATTTACAACGTCATTGTTTACGCACAGTGAGAAAGCGAAAATTGTAAAGTTTTATTCATATACATCCATGGCAGCGGTAAGTTACCAACTTTGTATAGTTAGGACGCTCGTCATTCCTAAGTTTGCAGATCCGTGCTGTTGTTCCCATACAGTGTATAGGTTAAAAGCTTCCATTACAGTTGTGGAAGACAATTTGTTCTCAGTTTACTTGCCGATCCACAGACGCTCGTGATATCTGTGGGATGCATTTAAGTTGTACATTGCGTGTAAACATTGCAGTATCTTGAAATATTTCTCTACCTGACGCTGTAAGCATAGTTCCATCTTGTGTATAAAGTAAAGTTTGAACTATCATTCTGTTAGATAAATTTACGAAAATTTAAGGCCATTGAATATTGTGTTATCAATGCATACGTTTAGTATGAATATGTAATGGGTATATATTTTCATTGTCCCCGGGAATCAAACCAAAACAATTTGCCCCAGCCATGGAACTCGCTGTGTAAAATAAATTTCAGAGCCTTGTAGTCACTTGAGCAGAAGATGGTTTTAAGTTGCTTGCTGCGCCAGAGTTTTTTATTCTTATTTACAAGAGTGCGTCGTTTCCTGTTCACTGGATTAAAAAATGTGCGTAATTACTGACTAAGGAAAAACGTGAAATTATATTGCAGGAATCTGTATTTCGCAGACATACATGTATACACAGAAGCCACCACTAATGTTTGTTCGTAAGCTGCTTCTACAGTGGAAAAGTACACTCAATTAAACGTGAATAGATCATACAATTAATACTGATCGTGAATGGATCATAGTCACAAAGTGTGTCTTTATTACTATGCCTTTATTATTAGTGTACAAATAAGTACATTTTTGACATAACGCAATATTTTAAGTAACTTACCATAGTATAGGTATGCATTATGTATTCATTTTAAAGGTGAAACAATTTTATAGTACTGTCGGTAGAAGTCATATCACCAAAGTATGTAGCACGATAGTATTACATCTTTCTTCATAGTGAGGTTCGCCTTGATTTCGATACAACTTGTATATTACCTTGCAATGGCTAACTGGTATCTGTCCGTCTATTTATTTCCAATACTGGCAATTTTTTATAAAGAAAAACCTAGCACCCGTGGTTCTTAGCAAAGTACTCCCAGCACCAAATTCATTTCTTTCTCCTAGGTGCAAAGGTAAGCAATTTCCCTTCACATGAAGTAATTCACTGCCTTGAATTCGAAGCTTGGTTTTTGTCTTGGCCATCCCATGCTAATATTTATTTATTAGTTTTCTATTCCTGTTCAGTGAGCTCAGTATAAAAATTAATTTCTTTAATAAATATGAATATTTAAGCAATGTATAATAACCTTTATTATATTATATGATTCTTATATTGAATTACAGAATAAAAAAAGGGCCTTAAAAATTACGATCTCAAGAGGGTGTGGGTTTAAAAGTTAAGGCATCAATATTTAAATTAGTTATTTTACAATAAAAAATATTATTTTAAAATTTTAATATAAATACAATATTTTACTTACGTGCCAGTTGCTCCGGTGGTAAATCCTCCTGCAGAAATAAAAAATAAAATATTAAATGATTAAAAACATACAGTTATTGAAGAATAATTTTATTTTATGTACATAATAGCATAAACCGTGTTTGACATTAATTATTAGTATTGCGCGAAAGCCAACAGCTCTAGGCTTTTTTAGAGCAAAGCATAGGGATTGGCATAGGGAGGGTGTATTACATTAAAAAACTCAAAACTGAGTTTCTTAGAAAGTTGAAATTCAAAAATGCCATATACGCACACATCCTCTATTAAGCACAGTCTAAAAATTGTGTACTACCGCGAAATGTACATCTCTGGTTCTATGCCTGCAACTTCGTAACTTTTCTTTCCTGCACGGGATGCATTTATATAGTGCCCTAAAAGGCATTAATGAAAATACTTCGTGGGACTCCGTCATATTTACACTATTTACAAACAAGATGCATGGGAAGAGGCTGAGAAGGACTTCAACCTTAATTTGCACGCAGCTTAATCTATCGCGGTAGCGCAGTGGTTACAGCACTCGCACCCAGCAAGGCGCTCTGGCATCGAGTGGGAATCGTGACGGACGATGCCTCTGGTCTGCAGGTTTTCGGGGGGATCTCCATTTTCCCCCGCTCTTGCATTCCGGTGCTGCTCCGTCACTAGCACCTTTTTTCACCCTCATCGACTCTCAATACCCCAGCGTTAAGATTCGTCCAAATTTCTTCACTTCTAGACTATTCGGTACAAAATGTCTTTTATATACATCTGTCACCATAAATTTTCTGATATATTTGTGCACCCATAGAGAAAATGTTAGCGAGATATTAAAATTGTTGGTTGTTGGCTTATATAAAACAAAAAATTTGTATAGAAAATCACATTGCACATATTTTATAAATAGTCTCTCCATCATAATCAAGTAATTAGTAAAGTTAAAGTGAATGTTATCACATTCCATAAATGTAAGTAAATTTAATACCTCAAGACTGAAACACTTAGAATTGAGCCAAATCACTGAAAATAGCGAATATTGAGGGACTGATATTCAGTGACTCATAACTAAATAATATATGGCTGAATTTTACTGATTTATTTGTGATTCCTACTGAATGTCGAGAGTTCCACTGCCATAGGTCACTTGTTCCGAGTTCATTTCCTTGATATACGAGTCGACAGTAGCTTATCCACTGACTTTCAGTGAACGTTATTTCAGTGATTGATATCGCTTATTCAATCTAGTAGTATACTAATTTATTGTTGAAGAAATAACTTTCTCGCGAATCAATTCATGAAAAAAATTTATCAGGGCACGCATGCAACAACATGTTGCATGTCTGGAATATGATAATTTTTGTTTTTCTCTGCAGTGGCATTAGCGAGTGTTGACTGGCTCGTTTCATGGACTGTGAAAGAGTATCGTTGGTAGAAAGAAGCATTCGCAGCAGATGATTACGCCTATTTGTTTCTCTATCACAAGCGAAAATGTTAAAGTGTGTGGCAAACTGATAAGCTGTACTTTGGGAATTTTACTTCGTTTTGAATAGTTATGGAAAACTGCTTTCCGCGAAAGTATTAAATACCGTGACACATCAGAAAGCATTTTAGCTGACATTCGCATTTGTGATTGGATGGATTTAAATGTTGTTTCCATCAGGTGTCTACTCGAGAATCACCGGCATTCAGTGTTGCATTAAATTAATTCTTATACTCGTTCCAGTCAAGAAAGAATTTTCTTCTCGGAATCTGACACTGCCGTTTGACAAAAGAGAGTTTGGAGTAGTACAGTGAAATTGAGTTCCAGCATAAATATTTTCGTGATAAAGGGGTCTCATGAAAATTAAAACATGGTTTTTTTTTCAGGAAGAATAAAGACTTTCGTATTTTTACCCAGTACTGCCAGTAACCTACAAGGTTGCTAACAAAACAAATTTTTTGTCGGCCATAAAAAAGAGATATTGTTAGCGTTATTGGCTATTGTCTGCTGTGTAAAGCAGACATAATACATTTGCTATCTCTACAACCAATGCACTATTATGTGTACATATTTTTTCAAAAATATGTTTACCCCATAATTCTTTGAACAAGTTGACAATCAGTAAAATTAAATTTGTTATTAATTCCGCTTGAAGTACAGGCATTTTGGTCAATGCAATCGATTTGAAATAGTGAAAAGCAAGTCATTCAAAATTGCGTCACTTAGTTTGATACTAAATGGCGAATGAAAGAAAATGCCTGAAATAAGCGCCGGAAAATGTGTATTTCAATGTAAACTTGAAAAGGTCATAATTAAACTCTGGTTTTACGGCCATTGCAACTAACAGTGGCTTTCAGATAATAAAAAAAATATATAGTGGTTGTCTTAAAATTTTGCTAGAATACTTGTTCTTATTTCCATTTAAGAACGTCCGCGCAAGTAAAAAAACTGATTTATTTATTTAATTTAGGTTACTCGGCAACAAATAATCGCATAGGCTAGTATTTGCATAATGGCATTAAAATTTAGTAATATTGGTGTTTTGTGACATGCAAATAAAAACCGAAATCACCTACAGAAAATTTATCATGGGTGACTGAAAGTTCATGTGTTAATTCATTTTAAGGTATACGTGCCAAACTTGTTTTACAAAAAAAATCATAGGATTCTACAATTTAACAGTTTTTTTAATTCAAGCAATTTTTAAAAATTGCTAAACCATTTAATAGAATAATTTTTTTTATTCCTTGAAATAATTCACGGTACATTATTTCGATACAAATTAACACATTGCGATAAGAGAGTTGTTAATATTTGTACTCACCAAAAATATTAACATTGCAATTCTTACAGGCCATGTGTAAAAAAACGTGTTCTATATTTTTTCGGGAGGAAATTATATTCATCAGGAAAGTTTATATGTTGAAGAGCATTTAGCACAACTAATCACGAATTTTTCCCTGTCCAGCTCCCTTAAAACGTTTAAATACCATATCCATTATCGCGGAGATCATAAAAATTAAGGAAACTTACCAGTTTTGATCACAAGGAGGATTCAAATACCTGCGATTTGATAGCTTTCGCTGTAGTTAATATAATGTGTAAGAAATATGGGATGCACATCCCACTCATAAATTTGTAATGCCAGTATTACCGACACGCAACATGTTGTTCGCTTGTTCCAAGTAACGCGCTCTACATGAGTACAGCTAACTCAAAATATCATACGACTGCAACAATTGTATATGTTTATAAATAAGGATTTTGAACACTTTAAATGACTCTTATTAGGAGGAAAAACAACAAAAATCATATAGCTGTAGCGAAAAAAAAAAAACTATGGCAAATATTGGAGAGACTTCAGCAGCAACAAAAGTGGCTCAAAAACATGTTACACGGCAACCAGGACCAGGAAACGAACTTTGTCAGTAGGAAAAACATCATATACATATAAAAACATTATATAGCTAGATACAAAAATTCTCAGGAGTAAGGAAAAAACAGATAAATGTCGGTACCAGTATTTAATATCTACGCATGTTTATAATTGGTGATTGTGAAATCTTTTTTCTTTACTGGTACCAACATTTGAGTATGTATTGAAAACTCGTATTTACATTTATCAAAAAGGACCTAACTAATTGTGTGGCGAAGGGAGGGTCCAAAGAAACACCCATGCCTGAAATCCCATTGAAATCGGCCCGAAAAATGTGGTTTCCAGTCCGGAAAAAAGGTGAAAACACACCCCTACGGTCAATGCATNCGACAGAGTAAGGTTAAAAGGTGTGAACACAGTTGGTTCCAACGCACTACCTGTTAAATGGCTTGGTGTCGAAAAAAAAGGGGGGGGGGACCTCTGCGCGTTGTCAGAAACGTCAAAAAACAGCCAAAAACTTTGATTCTTGATTCAAGATAAATGTTGGTATCAGTATTCAATATCTACGCAAGTTTACAATTAGTGATTGTAAGGTCGTACAATGAAAAGTAAATAATTTTTTTATCAATGCTAAATGAGAAAACAAGGATTATTAGAGAATGTATAAACAAAATAATGGAATACGAAATTTAAAAGTGATAGAGAGAACATTTCATATTTGCGGTCACAACATTCATCCCATACCACTATAAGTGTGTGTGTTTATATATGTATATATATGTATATATATATATATACACAATTGTTTATGTATATATGTTTATATAGATTAGCAATACGATTATCCCGAATCTGAGAAAATTCTCGGAGATGAGATGAGAAAATTTTTGTTAAATAAAACACCACACATGGTGTGTTCCAACCTTCCTCGCTGCACTTCAGTTATAGGTAATTCACGGTAAAGTGAGCACTTATGAAAGCCCTCTCATTTGGATTAGTTGTGAACAAATATATTTTATTTTAGCCTTAGACTTCCGACTGCGGTGGAATATACTAACTACGTTTATTACTTACATGGCATGGCATCTGGTATACGAAACATAAAGATTTTCATTTAACCTAGCCTATTTCAAATAAATTTCAATCCAACAGTAGATCTGTTCGTCAAGTTTGGTCCAATTAATGACATGCCTGACTTAAAATGGACTGCGTTTTTTCCTCATTCCCTTGCATTATGCTATGTGATAAATGTAGTCAAAAGAAAATATCAATAACGGCTACTGAACAACCAAGAATACAGAGTCGCGACGACCAACCACCTGCGTGCCGAATAATAATAGCGCTCCGTCAAAAATGCTTTACACTTGGTACGAGGATATTTTAGAAACAGAAAACGGTGCGGAGAAAATAGGATTCTTAAGACGCTGGCCTTGCCAGGAGTTTTCCGTGGCACAGGAAAACCAGCTTAAAATAGAGAAATTTGGATATTAAATGTAAAGTTTCTGTAAATTATTACGGGGAAAATGTTTGTAGCTATCAATTGTGGCTAGTGTTAATATCACTCTTTGATGCGTTTGAAATCTAAATTAATTGATTTACCATTTTAAGTTCACTCTCTCGGGCTAGTTGTAGATATACACTGAAGAGTAAAGAAAACTGGTGTAGGCGTGCGTATGCAAATAACAGTGGTATGGAACGAATTAGAGTAACGCGATGCGGTCGGCAGCTAGATCGGTTACTGCTGCTACAATGGCTGGTTATCAAGATTTAAGTGAGTTTCAACGTGTTGTTATCGTCGGCGCACGAGAGATGGGACATAGCATCTCCGAGGTAGCGATAAAATTTGGATGTTCGCGTACGACCATTTCACGAGTGTACCGTGAATATCGGGAATCCGGTAAAACATCACATATTCGACATCGCTGCGGCCGGAAAAAGTTCGTGTAAGAACGGGAAAAACGACGATTGACGAGAATCATTAAACGTGACAGACGTGCAACCTTTTTCTAAAATTGGCGCAGATTGGATTTGTGGACTGCCCTGCATGATTCATGTTGTGAAATGCCTCTTGCATACCTTCAGACATTAGTCGAGTCCATGCCACGTCGTCTTGCGGCACTTCTGCGTGCTCGGGGGGCCCTACACGATATTAGGCAGGTGTTCCAGTTTTTTTGGCTCTTCAGTGTATGTCTACATGTCGCACAGGAAGTTTATACTTGACAAGTACTGTACGCTGCAAGGATAAGTGTACAGTTATGTTCCCCGTGAGTGACTGATTCGCAAAGCGTGCTACCACTCAGCGTTACGACTGGTTCTCATCACTGATCACCAAATACAAATCTAATTGGCTATGATACAGGAACAAATAATTTTCCAAATTAGGCACAACAAGCATCAAAATATTTCTTAGTTGCAGTACTGGATACCGTAAAGTAATGTGGGAATGAAATGGTTCAAATTTAATAGTTTCGGCACCCTGGCATAGGCGGAATACATTTACGTCGGCAACAATTATAAAAAAGTGGGGAAAAATTTAATAATTCCAACTCTATGTACCTGTTGGGCCGAAAAAAAAACATGAAGAGTGAGGGATTGCCGAAAACTGTGATTAACATATGTGCGGTGAAGGTTTGTAATAATACAAAAGTCAAGCTTTTATACACATATGAACCACACCTAAAAGTTAACTAGGGAACCGACCCGGCTTCGCCCGGAAACAACTTAGTTTTTACAGCGATACTGTGAAAGACAAAAACGGTTACTTTGGGTCATCCTTAAAGAGATAAACATATGCTATCGCAGACTTTTCTGTAGACCTTTTTGAGGGCTACAATTCCGTATTACATTAGTTTGATGTTTTTCTTGTTGTTTAGTCAGCGCAAGCCACGTAAGCGCCCTAGGAACTGTTTTTATGACTTGATTACAAACGGCTCGACATTTCTCTACGATCCTTGCATTAAATATAAATGTGTTATACATCAAAAACCTTCCTCCAGGAATTCTCTAAATTATGATGAAAACCGCATAAAAATCCGTCATGTAGTTTAGATGTACTAAGCGAATACACAGACAGACGCGGATAAGCGACTTAATTTTATAATATTCAGAGATAACTACTGCAAGTTAACAAAATTTAATTTGGTATTTTCCTGAAATTTTATGAGGATATGTAGTCCTACGGAAAATATATTTCTTCTCTGAAAACGCAAGTGCTATATTTTTAACGGAGAAATATTCGAGTAATGTATTTTTTTTTTTTTTGTAAAACTTGGTAGCTGCTACGTCAAGGTATGAATGAAGGCAGAGAGAGTTTGTACATACCATTTTTCGTTCGCGTGTCGCACCGTCGGGATCCTGACCCTCTCTCGTGAACTGTCCGCGCAGGAATACGTTAGGCCCGCACCGCTCTAATAATACGCTGCTCCGGACTCACAGCTCCTCTGTTTAAGGAGCCGTCTTATCAGGAGCGAGCAGATCTCTTGTTCATCGGCTGCAAACGCCACATTCCCGGACCCCACGAGTCGAGGGGATAAACCACGCAACTCGCAGGTGACCCACATTCCTGAGCATACCCCACCTGGGTTGGGGCAAACTGCAGCAATGCCCTGTGTTTGAATAAATATTATGGCAATTAATTCAGTGTACCAACCAACTTCCTAAATACCCAAATAGCATCATCTAGCTCAAACTTTTGATTGCGTTGTTGCTAAGGATGATAGTGTGTTTGCGAAGAAAGTTACTACAGCAGAAGAGAGTTTCATTCTGCTGAGTTTTATGTACATGTTCGCTTTGCAAGGAATGACTGCTCGTAATGGATCTGGTATTCTGGAGTTGTGCTTTTACAGACATCCTCACAACGGTACAGTGACTAGTGTTAATTATCTTGGTCAAATAGATTCAAGAGGCATATATTCAAGAGTACTGTAACATATCCTGCTGGTAATTAGGAGAGTGTCAGGGATATACATGTATATTTACATGTGATGATATGCATATTAACGTATACATACATATACACGAATATAGTCTATTCGCAGTTTCTTAACACATTTTAAATCAAACCTTTGAAAAATCACTCCATGAATGACTTTTTCGATTATTACCCAAATATGTCAAATGTCACAAGCGTTTTAAGCTTTTCAGAAAATAAAGGTTATCTTTTTTCTATTAACTTGAACTTCGATGTATAATTTTAATAAAAGATAGTTTGTTTCATTGATAATTAACATGAATAAACAGAGAGAATAATTTTTTGTGTTGGTAATGCACAGTAAGAAATTATTCGTATGGAGTATATTATTTAAGTGAGTGCGCACTGATGCGCTGTGTTGTTCTTAGGTGTAATTCCCTAGCCTTAGTTAAGCTTTGTTTGCATGAGGTGGAGGAATATACTGAAAGTAGAACCTTAGCACGGCTTCACTGAAGTTCGAAGTAACCGTGAATGGACAATGCACTGGAAGGTTCACAGAAAAAAATTTTTTTGTGGCGGGCAAAATTTAATTTTTTTTATTTTTGTTTTTCACTGCAAATTTTTTCTTTGGTAAACTCAAAATTTTGTTGTTGTCACCAGCGAACTTTTGTGGGAACTTAAAATAAATTTTTGGTGGCAAAAAAATCGATGTGTTTGCCACAAAAATGTTCGGGAAGGGTGAATACTAACAAAAAACACTTCGTGGCTGCTGCAAATTATTATTTTCCGTGCGTTCGGGGATGTTATTTTGCAAAAAAAACAGCGCGAATAGTGACATCAACTAGCTTTTAAAGTCTACCGTATTTTTTTTAATATGAGTTACTATTTCAATACGGGAAGATGCAATAAAATTATAACGTAATTAGCGTTGAACATGTCATCCCTTAAATAATTTTTGTGGGATATAATAAGGATGCATTATTATGGAACGCTAGTAAACATAGACGATTGTGTCCATGCAATGTATTGCATGTATAGAAAAATTCATTATAACTCCATATTAAGATATCTTGTCTTTCATTTTATCTACATATAGGTTTTATTAATTACATATACTTTTATTATATGTAGAACTTTACGATGATACTAACTTTTTCCTAATATTATTATTACTGTTAAAGTAATGTTTTTTGTTTCCGTGTGTTTGTATCCGTTACCTTTCGATGTCCAACACTGAAAAATTTAAAATTCACTCACATTTAATACATTTCATGATGAAGAATGAGTAACAGTAATTTTTGTATTTGTGGGACTTAAAATAGCTGTATTTTTTATGTGATTATCAACAAAAAAAAAGAGAGAAATTTTGCAAAGCACAAGCTCAAAAAAAGTGTGGCGGAAATGTATAACAAGCTATTATTTTAAAACCTTAATATTTATTACAAAGTTATACCTACTGAAAAAATATGTCATAAATACTGTACACTGCTGGAGATGGAAATCGATACACCATCTTTCCCTACGTGAAAATTTATTAAACCATGACAGGCTGAAAGAAGATAGTACAAATGAGGACTCATTAGTATTTCACACGAAGAGAGCCCGCTGCTTAGCATCTGGAAAATACGCGTTCAATATGTCATAGAGCCCATTCTCGCGGCTATAGAGGCAGCGATGCGAAGTGCCAATCCACCATGCATGTGGCAAATAGTGATTGTTCTGAAACATACACCGCCTTGCTTCCTGCAAGTGCATGTGTATATCAGCCAGGATTTGTACAGGTGTTTCATGGCAGTGCAAATGTCACTTCATCATTCCGTTCGTGTTCAATAGCGGAAAAGTCTGGAGACCTGGTGGGCCAAGAAATATTATACACATCTTTTGGAGCCTGTCGGGTTTTACGGGCTGTATGAGAGCAGGCATCAACTCGCTACGCGATATCATTACTTATATTGCGCAAAAATTGCATGAAATTGTGTCGAAGAAACGCATTGACATAACGTTTTGCCATCTCCGTGCCTTCCACAGCCAGCTAACGTGACCGACAGTCATAACTGATATAATTCCATACCATAACTCCTGGTATCCCGGACGTACTGCGTTCCTGAGTCAATGCTGTATAATTGCGTTCCTCACTGCGGCGCCAAACCCTGCTGTATTAAGAATGAAGTGGCACTCATCGAAGAAGACAGAGTGTCGCCCTTCTTCTGTTCATTGTTGACGTTCCGGATGACATTAATTGCAAGGGGTTAAAGACAAACGGCGCAGTGGATACCGTGCCTGTAGGACACCCTCATTCGAAGTGTGACGAACGATTCTTGTTGAGACCAGAGAATACAGTGCAGAACACACACACTGCAGGATATCTCTGGATGTGGTGCCACGTTCTTGTACTGCACATCAGTGGATACGAAGGACTTCTCTACTTGTAGTACGCCTAGGACGGCTGGTACCCGAGGCCGCGGTGTTGTAGTGGTCAGAATACCCACCTCTTACCTAGGTCGCACCCGAATTTCCGCATGTGGGAATCGTGCCGGACAGTGTCGCTGGTCGGAGGATTTTCTCGGGGATCTCCCGGTTCCCCCGCCTCACTTCACCATCGTCGGCTCTCGAGACATCGATGTTACGAGTCGCCCAAATCCATCCACTCCACACGCCACTATCGACTCCACGACCAGTACCTGTAACGTACGTCCTATACGTATTGTACTGAGCCTTACTCGCTCATAACTCTCTTACAATAGTTTAAGGTTAAGGAAAACAGGATAAGCTCAGATATTATAAGGATTGTTGAAATCATTAATAAAGTATTTACTTGATCAATAGTTAGTAGAGTATACAATGATATTTGAAGAAAAGTCTAACGGAAGTGAGAAGGAAGGACTCAAGAAAGGATATTAAGAAGGAAGATCACATTTAAATAGAGGAACTCTCCGTAGCCTCGCACCCGGAACCGCTGACGGACACTGCCCCCAGGAACTGCTGGTGTTACGTCTGAAGTTCGAAGTAGAAGACGACCCCTCTCGGTCGTAGACGTCTATATGACACTTCTCACCCCATCACGTGACTTATGACGTACTTGGCTATGATTGGTTCCCCTTGTGCGTCGGTGGCAGGCTCTTCCGGGTTGACTGTTTTTCTTACATACAATGCTCTTAGATCAGCACTTCTGCGGCTTCTTTGCGCAATTGTTCTATCTTTGCTGAAATCGGTTCCGGCGTGGTGTTAGTGAACTCTGTGGCGTCTTTCTTAGGTTCTGCTAAGTTAGGAATTTCACAACGGGACCCAACCGTAACATTATCCACTCCTGTAGACATAGTGTCACAGTGGTGACTGCACTACCAAGATGCAGTCCGACAACACAACTCCGTTCACACGGGTCTGGGTGGTGATATTTTTCGCGAGCACGACAATGTGGCACACTGATCTGCCTCCTAACTCAGGCTTCCACATCTTCAGCCTGTTCTATGACATTATTGAGCCTACTATCTTTTGAAAAATTAGTGTTATAAAATCGTTTAAGGTTTTTGTAATGCCAGATTATTTTGTAATTTAATTTTGTAGGTATGTGTTACCCGTGAAGACCATCACGACACATCCGTTTATAAAAGCACCACTTCTGTATTTACAAAACTCTGCGAGTGCAACCTATAAGTGTAAATGTGTCAATACGTGAAGTATGCATCCGCATATGTTCCCGGTCGACATTGTGCAAGCCAGTTGTTATGACCAATATGTCAATATAGCATGTATAATCAGTATACCTTTATAGCCAATATCGTGGGTATATTATATATTTTCGGTATATCTTTAGGGATACAAAGGTATTTTTCGTTGTATTTACGATATGTTGTAATACACTGCATGGTTGGTGTTCTAGTATTTTGATATGGCTGTATATTTTTTCGGTCGATTTGTCGGTATGGTTGATATGTATGATAGTCTATGCCGATTTTTGTTTCTTCTTCCTACTGTATACTCCAACACGAATAGGTGGGAACCGTGAAAGCTTATCCACGCCACGGTTATCTAACGTGAATATACGAAGAGTGCGAGACTTTCCACAAAGGCTTCTGTTAGATTTTATTTTTCAACTGGCACAGGATTACCCGTATACGAAACTCGTACCTCACAATATCCCATCTCCAATATTTTCATAGTAAAGTTACAGTTGGCGATATTTATTCCAAAAAAAAATTATTTGTGACTAACTTGAGGAACTGAAATATCGCAAGCAGACATGTGTACATGAGGTGGCTTCTCCACTCCAATCAGTAAAGTTGTTGGATCGATAAGACATTTCGAAATAAATACACTAGTTAAAATTGCTAATTCTTTACAAAAAAAGATATTGTTAAATGTTTTACACCAATATATGACTTCTCATTCTTTCGCGTCGAACAGAGCAAATAAAATGTGATATTCCTCTGGTGTATGATCTCCTGAACAGCGGAGTGCACATATCGCCGCGCTCAGATCGCATGCAGCTGTAGAGTGGATTATAAACTACTTACACGATTCATGAGTCTCGTTCCTGAGGATTGTCAGGTCTTATCTGCCCGAAGCCAACATTTGTGATTTATTGCTGTAAAATATATTTTGGTACGAGAGTGTAAAAACGAAAATACTCACTCTAGTATGTATACTGAATTTGAGACTATTTGTCTTAATTCTGTCATTTCAAAACAGTGGTGTGTTGCTTCTCTTATTTTCACCAAGGTAACTTGGTGTTTTCTTCCTCAATAAGGGTATAAATACAATTTTTTATCTCTCAGTGTTGATAAAGTATTTTGTTACTTATGGTCTAATGTTTTAAAGTTAATTTTATAATTTCTTTGTGAAATTAAATAAGAAATGTGAAAAATTGAAAATATTAATTACTACTTGAAGAGCGAATTTTTACTCTGTATTTATAAACAAAACATATCAACAAAGAATGAACTTGCAGAATAACCAACTTGCCTGACTTCTTCACGTACCTGATTTCCACGCAAATGTCATTGGTATTGTTGCAATTTCCCAAATTTTGTGTGTTTAGCCTGCTTCTTTAAGGAATGAAGAACTTTATAAATGAAAAAAATTATTTGGAAATTCCTAGTTTATTTACAATAAATAAAAAGAAAATTCTCTTGTCTCAATATCCTGCAAAAAATCGCTATAATTAGATGTTTACAATTAATAAATACAATCAAAAAAATTTACGATCACCTCAAAGAAATTGATGTAATTAAAAAGTCCGTATCAAACATTCATACAGCCCCACCGTAAATCACCCCTACATTCCAACAGTCCGGAATGTACTAGATTGTTCCAACTGCTCCCATGCACAGTAGTCCCCTAATCGTCGGGTACCACGCCTTTTCGCCTTTCCACAATGCATATACTCGCTGCCGTCATCTCGCAACCTCCGCCATTATTCTTATTCTCCAATGATGTCCCTCGGTGCACCAGACTACAACCAAAAACCGCACTTCAGCCAACTGACTACCACAAGGACTACTGCCGACCCTCCAGCTGCGTTGGTATTTATTGTGTATTCGGCCATAGCCCAGAAAACTCTTTAAATGTTGCGTTTAAACAAAAGGATATGCTTAGCAGGATATTTTTGTTAATCCTCCCACATCGTCGACTTATCTGGAAGGGGAAGGGGGCACTAAGACGCCAGCCAGGTCAGCTTTCAATCTTTCTCGTGCCCACCGGGACGACAAGGCAGTGAGCAGGTCTGCCTGGGGAAGGTACGAGGTGGTTCAGCTAACTACAGCAATGGATCATACATAACCAGGTAACACAGACCCCATGTCCAGTGTGGGAGTACGTGCATAACACTGCCTCCTCCTTAAGAATGTTCGTACCCACCAGACTTTCCAACATCTGGACCTTCGTACAGCACCAGTCGTTCGATGTGGAAATCCTTAGGCGTCACTCGAGGGACCTGTCTACAAATCAGGTAGACCCAAATATGAACATGTTGCATAATCCTGCACAGGTCTTCCCAACATTTCTTTAGATTCGTGCAATACTTCTTCCTCCTTTAACGGTTGTACAAACAACCAGCTGTCATTCTTGGAAAACCTCTTCAGGCTTTCTCCGATTTTATTGTTTTCATTCTGTCACTGTTATTTTTAAGGTGCCTTGAGGAAACTCGTGGATGTCAACTAATTTGTGTATTAGTTTGCTGACATATTATGGGGGTGACTCCTTCTTCTTCCACTGGATGTCCGAAGAGCAGGTCAGACTGAAGGTTTATTGAGGAGGTACAAGTTTTCTACATTCATAAAATCCACATTAGCTGTTGGAAAAGAGTAACTGATTTCAAAATTTTGTCCTTCAACAGAATTAAGATCGAGTGGCTCTCTAAACATTTAAGTGCATCAGCCACAGTGCCAGGCTTTTGGTTTTTAACTGGAGATTAAAGTGGAAAATTTGTGCTGCTTTTAACATCGAGGTCTTGAGAACAAGTGAGGTGAAATTAGGTGAGCATTGAGCAGTGCTGGAATGCAAGGGTTCGGGAAATGTGAGATCATCAAGAAAACATGTTTCTCAGTGGCATCGTCTGGCATTATTCCCACGTGCGAAAATCCGATAATGACCCGCCAGGAATCGAACCCTGTTCGCCTAGGTTTGTGGCAAGTCGTCTGACCTATATGCCACTGCAGCCTCCTATATTTGGAGTTGGTATGACCTCAGACCAACTTTGTGATGTAGTTTTGTGCTATCAGAAGTTACTAACTCCCTCTCACAGTGACTGGTATTGATCTGAGAATATCCACTGCCATCCTCTTAATAGGATCCCCAACATTGTATAACTGAAGTGAACCTCGTCCCTTAATCCGTGAAACCTTGCTCGCGGTACAGGTATTACACAGATGACACCACTTTTCAACATCCTCCCGACAATGCAGCCAAAATAATCTCAGTCGTTATCTGTAGAGTGTCTCATTTACACAGATGTTATCACTTACTGCTGTATTGAGCGGTTCTCCTAGCACATCTGAGATACTGTACTCTGGTAGTAGCCATTGTAAATTACTTTGTTTCTCGTCATTGATTTCCCAGTTCCTGTTAAGCATACCATTCTCCAGTACAAGGGAATTCCACCCTGACTAGTGTGCCTTGACTGTCTGTACTGGACTGTATATATCCCCCTATCTTGGTCGATGCCCAGCTCCTTTCCATTCCAATATTAGACATAAGGTGGGGACAGTTAGCTTATCATTCCTGATGTCCTCATCGTTCCATGTAGGTGAACTATCGCAAAATACAGAGCTTTTAGTTTTATCTTTATTGCCTTCCCCAGTATGCCACAACTATCCTCCTAGCATACCCAATGATGAAAGATTGGTTTGAGCAGTGTCCTGGCAAGTGCATTAGCATTGCTGTGAAGGCATCCACGCATGTGATGTATCTCAATGTCTCATTATTGCCAGTGCTGTGTATCCACAAGGTTATTTGACCTTCGGAGTTCTTGAAATCTAGTAGTCAGTGTAATGAAGCGAGAAAATATCTTAGAACTACGAAGTGTCTGCCATAAAGTTATGGGTAAAAATCTGCCCTTGTATTGCCTAATTTCTCTGAGGCATGTGCACTGCAAATTGTGCAGTATATTACGGTAATATTTGTAATATTCCAGTACCACTCCTACTCCATTCTGGATCTAAAATATCAGAGCCCCGATGAACAAATTACGAGCATCACTGTACAGGATGAATTCACACTCTCTACTCGGGAATCTCAAAACTGTTGGAGAATTCACAATCTCCTTTGGTATATTAAAAGAAGCTTCGTAAACATGGGTAAAATAAAATTTTCTTTTTGCCACAGTCAATTCATGTAGAGGCTTAGCGATCAATGGTAGGAACCACATAAGCCCAGGGCTCTTTGCAATTCTGTTCTGTTGATTTTATGGAGGCCAATCTATTACTGCACTAGTCTTCTCAGCCTTTGCTTCAATCATATGGATCAACGAAACATGGTCCCAAAATATAATTATCTTTTGGAAAAGGTGGCATTTCTTAGAAACATATTTCCTTTTGCCTGCAGCTACTTTCTGGAAAACCACATCTATGCATGTGAGGTGCTCTTCAAATATTCTTCATGTAGCCATGTTGCATTCTAGGCACACCTCGCAAAGGTCTTAGGGCAGAAATTTTTCCATCATTCATTCAAAGATGGAAGGGGCATTGCATAGCCAAAAGGGCATAAACTTGAATTGCCATGTTGGTTTCCTTTGGACACCACAGTGCTGGACCAAGCGTAACCAGGTTACATAACCCGCGTCCAGTGCTGGAGTCCACGCTTAACAATATTTTACAATCAGACTAAGGTTCTTATATGGTTACACATACCAAGTTGTCATGTAACCATGGTTCCAAAGTCTCACTGTTTATTTTCCCGTAGGTCTACCCTTTTTACACTTGTCAAGTCTAATTGTAAAACCGAGAGGGACGAACATAGCTACTGATTTCGCACGACAAAAACTACGTTCTGTTTTGGTATGCGTTTCATAAAATCACATTTTGCAGTCCCCGATGATGAAACATCGTTAATTTTTCAATCTGGACCTCCTCAAATACTGTATAGATTTTCTCGTATAGTCAATTACTGGTATATTTCACTGTTTCTGAAGCCGTGCTAAATTGACACCATTATGCTATTATTACGCCTCATGCAAACAAAAGCTTAATGGTGTCTATAAAATCACACGAAAAGGACGACGAACTGCATTTGCAGGTGCATATTTAATAATATTTTACAAGTGAAATATTTCTTACTACGCTATACGAATACACCTCTACTCTCTCTGTTTAATTTCATATTAATTAAAACATAATATATTAGTTTTGGAAGATATACAAATTGAAGTTACAATTATAAACATAATAAGATCGTTTTTGTTAACAGAGATGTATAACATGCTTAGTACATGACACATTTGCTAAACAACCAAATACGTTATACATGGGGTGATTTTTCCAAGGTCTGATTAAAAACGAGGAAAGATACCGGGAACAGATAAACACTGAGGTTACAAACGTCATGGGATAGCAATATGCAAATATACAGATGGCAGTAATATCATGTACAAAATGTATAAATTGGCAGTGCATTGGTTGGGCTTTCATTTGTAGTCATGTGATTCATGTGAAAAGGTTTCTGACGTGATTATGGTCGCATGTAGGGAATTAACAGATTTTAATCGCGGAATAGTAGTTGGAGATAAATGGTTAGGGAATTCAACATTCCGAGATCCACAGTGTCAAGAGTGTGCCGAGAATACACAATTTCAGGCATAACCTCCCACCATGGACAACACAGTGGCCGACCGCCTACACTTAATGACCGAGACCAACGACATGTGCGCAGGATGGTCAGTGTTAACAGACAAATAACACTGCGTGAAATAACCGCATGAATCAATGTGGGACGTACGACAGACGTGTCCGTTAGGCCAGTGCGTCGAACTTTGGCTGTACTGGGCTATGACAGCAGAAGACCAACTCGAGTGCCTTTACTAACAGCACGACATCGCCTGCAGTGCCTCTCCTGGGCTCGTGACCATATCAGTTGGACCCTAGACCACTGGAAAACCTTGACTTGGTCAGTTGAGTCCCGATTTCAATTGGAAAAACCTGATGGTAGGGTTTGAGTGAGACGCAGATCCCACGAATCCATGGACCCAAGTTGTCAACAAGGAACTGTGCAAGCTGTTGGTGGCTCCATAATTGTGTGGGCTGTTTTTACATGGAATGAACTGGGTCATCTGGTCCAACTGAACTGATCATTGACTGGAAAGGGTTATGTTCAGCTACTTGGTGATAACTTGCAGCCATTCATGGAGTTCATGTACCCAAACAACGATGGAATTTTTATGGATGACAATGCGCCATGTCACCGGGCCACAACTGTTCGCGATTGGTTTGAAGAACATTCTGGACAATTCCAGAGAAAGATTTGGCCACCAAGATCGCCCGACATGAATCCCATCGAACATTTTTGGGGCATAATCGAGAGGTCAGTTCATGCACAAACTCCTGCACCGGCAACACTTTCGCAATTATGGACGTCTATAGAGGCAGCATGGCTCAATATTTCTGCCGAGAGACTTCCAACTACTTTTTGAGTCCATGCCACGTCGTGTTGCTGCACTTCGCCGGGCACGACACGATATTAGGAGGTATCCCACGACTTTTGTCGCCTCAGTGTATATCTCGTGCGTCCTATGTAATCCTGTTATTCTAAAACGTCTTCCGAGTAGCACGGTTGTGGTGCTGCTATAAACAAAAATGGGATAATGTATGAGCTTTTGTCGCCTCGTCGTCGACGCAGTACGAGTCTTGCAGGTGGAATCGACGAATGTTTCAGAGAACCGGGAATGCCATTTTGTCCGCAAGTTTCTAAGCATACGTATGTGGCCGACGTCTCTGATCAATTATAAAGCTGCCCAGCAACTCGTCCATGTTTCTGTATATCTTAAGGTGAATTCGTTTAGGCGAGTGTCTGCAGTAGCGACTGTGTCCGATGTAGAAGTTATTGAATTGAAATTTGAGAAATGTTCTATTTATGCTTAGAGATTGTGATTTGCTGTGTGTTTTGTGGATCATGTGTATTCTATTGGAATTTTATTTGCAGGTCTAGGATATTATTTAAAATTCAAAATTAATATTTTACTACTTTCAGCATAATGTGCGACATTTAAAAAAAATTATGATTTACATTGATTGAGCTCATTTTAATTACGGAAGCAAAAAAAAATATTAATGGTCATTTTTTTAATCCAGTGTATCTAAAAACAGTGCGACACCGGCGGTTGTGATAGTGCATTATATTTCAGGGCTTTATGATGCTGACAACTACCAAAGCTGTGGTTTGGACGAAGGTGTTGACACTGTTGTCTAAAGGTCCAATTTACTAAGAAAAATCTCTAGTTTTATTATTGCTGGAACAAGATATAATTGACACACGAGCTCTCGAGACAACTCCATCCCTTTTATACGTATGCTCCATATTGTTCGCGTCGGAGGGGGGGGGGTTATACTCTTCGCACTTGCTGGGTGATTCCAAACATCCATTGCACTCGCAGGATAACTACTCAGGGTCCGTCAGACTCGCGGGATGACTGTACTTATCTGGCTTAGTTGGTCCTGCAGTTGAGGTCTGGTTAGCTGGAACTGGCAGGACCCTGCGTCTGATGGTGGCTGGCTGCCGCGATCGTTTCTCCCGGAATCACTCCGCTTCCTCGGAGTCTCGTCGGCCGACTCCCGTTGGCGTCCCGTCTCGGACCCGCTCCTCGATCCCGTCGGCTGACTGCCGCGTCTAACTGCTCCCGACTGACTGACTCGTTCCTTCCTTTCTCTCCTCATTTTGTAGCCTGCCATCGCTATATTCAACCTGCCTCGTCTCTGCACGTGGTCCAGGGAGTTTGTTGTGTCTCCCTGAGTAATAAAACACGTGCGTCCGGCCTTCTGGCGCACATGGTCCGGAGTTGTCCCTATCGATTCTGGTATGGGCGCTTCATTGTCTCGTTCTGCACGTGCTACTTGGCGGGTGGCCTTTGGTTCAGCGCGCGCACATGGCCCTTCCCTTGTCCCCGGATATGGCCGCTATTTTTCCCATACGCCCGCTAAAAGCTCTCCTGGTTTATTGCGGCGAAGCTCGGGGCAGGCGCAGCTGGTGGTGGGATCTCGGTGTCCCTTGGGCAGCTGCAAAATGCGGCTGTGGCCGCGCCCTGGTGCTTTCCGTTGTCTCCGGATGCCGTCTGCACGTGCAGGAACAGTGGCACATGCCGAAACCTTTGGTGGCCCACCTTTGCAGCTGTGAGGCGCGGCTGCGTATTACCTGGTGGTATCCTTTTGGCACGTCCGCCAGACCCTAAATCCTTATTGCGGGCTTCGCCTGCGAGCTTCCCCGAGCGTGTGTTCTGACGGCAAAAATATAGGGACGCGGGAAGCGTCAATGCTTAGCTCACCAAATAAGTTATTAGACCTGTTAAATAGAGCAAACGTAATATAATAAATTTTAATAAATGTACGAGCACAATTAAATGATACTGTAAAATATATAGATTTTATCGTTGCTGGAGTGAATTATCAAATTTATTGACGCGGCAAGCTCGTATAACAAAACCTACTGTGTTTTTCTTTTTCATCATCGTTTAGTTTTTCAGTCTTGTGAGAAATTTTGTGTTCCCCTCAGTATTCATATTTGCTGTATTAGTTCATTATCCTTGGATTTTTCACTTTTTTTCGTCTGGTAGTAGGTTTGATAATTTTTTTTTTATGTTTTTCGAAATTTTTATTTATTTGACAAAATTTCTTGAGGGGATATACTAAACGTTACACATACATACATACATACATATATATATATATATATATATTAAAGCCACTCTTGTTCCTTTTTTTGTATTTGTTTCATGTATCACACTTGGTATTCTGTGACGACCTAGTGTAGCAATGGAGTATGATAAAAATATTTCACTTAATCATTCACTCCAATTTTAAGAATTTTTCAAACAACTCGTCTGGTTGAGAGCAATGTAAAAAAAATAAACCAGAAACATACGTAACAGTAGTGAGACAATTACAAACACAGGTTGTCCTACCCAGTAATCGAACCGAGAAAACCTCGTACCATAAGATAGCTTGCAATCAACTACATCACGGAGGTCGGATCCGGAGTCTCAAATTCTGATTTTATCAGTGTAATGTTTTGAATGATAGGGTTTACTGAAGTAAATGATTTACAGGGCCATATTGTTGAAAATAAGCGAATGGCCATTTATTACATGTAAATTTGAATGGCTTTATGTAGCGCTACACGTATGAAGAATTTGGTGGAAATCTGTTGTTTAGTACCTGAGATATGGCATAAAATACTTTGTTTTCTTATCTTGTGATATTGTAAAAATTGCCAATGAATGAGTTTCTGTATACGATGATTCTTATATGTGCAGTCAACATATAAAATATTGTGCAATTTGGTTACTTTTTCAATATATTTGGCAAACTTAACAAAATTATTTATTAAGCCGATATTTTGAATATCGTTGTCTGACCCACTTATATCATTCAAGTTTACATAGCCTTCTGTAGAATTTATGGTTTGCAAAATTTAATGGAAATTGGTTAAACTGTTCCAGAAATATGGCAAAATTTTCAATTATTTCGACTTTCCCTATTTTAAAAAAGATTGGAAAAATGTATCTCTGCGTGCATGATTGATGCTTCAAATCAATTATGTTAGTGTACAAAATTTGGTTGAATTTTGTTGCTATTTGTTATGAATACGACATACTAAAATAATAATTTATATTAACACCATTAAAAAAGGAACTGCCTCACCTGAAAGATCTCAGTTGATATACCATAATGTAGCAGTAATTGCATGTAACATTTGGTAGTAATATGTTGATAAGTCGTCAAGATATAACATAATACATCGACAATTTTCATTTGATATATCAATAAGTGGAGAACAAAAATTAAAGTAATAAAACAATCAATGATTGTATACTGCGAGTAAACAAAGTTAAGTTATATGAGATCACATAGTTTTGTAGACCTAGCCAGAAAAAAACTGAAATTATTATGTACTCACCACTTCGAAAATAATAATGTTATTAATATAAAAAAAAATCGCAAACTAATATGGCCTACAACAGTGCTACTTCTTCACGAAATTTGGTAAGAATGGATTAATTATTTCCCGTATTATGACTTAATTTTGATTATTGTGCTATCTTATAAAATGGCAGAGAAATGGGGCTCTGTATAGAAAAATTTAATGGTTCTAATAGATATTGGCAGTATGTTGAAATTTGTTTCGCCAATAGAATATACTTAGCTAAAATATTTATTTTGTAAAAATTTTGAAAATACGTACCTGATATACTTAAAACATACCAGTTTATACCACCTGCTGCAGTATTCTCTGTTTGCCAAATTTTAGGAATATATCAATTGTTTACCGATATTACATAAAATTTGATTTATTTGTATGGCGCTATCTTACACAATGGCGTACAAAATATGCTTCGTGCAGATACTGTTGACAGTTATAATATCTGCGGGCAGCATACAAACTTAAGTTAAAATTGAGTGCATGGTTCCGACGATATACCATTATAAGCTTAAATGGCTATGTGCGCAATATTGAAAATAATTGTCTGACCTACTTAAAACACGCAATTTTACATTATCTGCCAAAGTACTTCTTGCTTGCCATTTTGGATAGTAATTGGTAAATTGTTTCCCGAGATATGGCATACAGATTTTGTTTATTCATGTAGTGCTATCTTAAAAAGTTTCGTACAAAAGATATTTCGTGTAGATACAGAAGATAGTAATAATATCTACTGCCAGCATACAAAGTTAGGTTGGAATTTATTAGATGGTTTCGATGATATCGCATTCTAAACTAAAAAGGCTGTACGTCCACCATTTTCGAAACACGTGTTAGCAATACTCAAAACATACCATTTATTATCATCTGCCACAGAACAACTTGTTTGTTAAATTTGGTAGGAATCGGTTAATTGTTTACCGAGATATGACAAAAAAATCTTAATTAATCGTATGGTGCTGTTTTGCAAAACGGCTAACAAACTGTTGGCATATAGAGTGCTTGTAATATATATTTTTAGTATACAAAATGTAGTCGAAATTTGTAAAATGTTTTGGCTGATATACCAAATCCACCTATAATATTTGCATGGTCGCCATTTTGAAAAAAAAGGTTCCTAATAAACTTCAGTTACCTTCGTTTACCTGAAATATCATAGTTATACTTACGTTCTAAATAAGGTGAGAATTGGTTAAGTGGTTTTCGAGTTATATTGTAAAATCTTGATATTTTCGTTTGGTGCTATCTGCTAAAATGACATACTAACAACAGTATTTCTTTCAAAATTTAATAAATATACAATGCTCTGTCAGCATACAAAATTTTGTTTAAATCGATATAATGGTTCCCGAGTTATGACATATTACCGTTTGTATTAAAATTTCCACCATTTTGAAAGTAAGTGTCCGATGTGGTTGAAAATTGTAGTAGTCAGTTGTCCGTACTGAGCACTACATGTGTGCCGAGTTTTTGGTAAGTTATGTTGACGCATTAAAAAATTTTAAAGTGCTGATACACACATACACAGTTACGCACACAAAAACACACACACATTTCCACACGCAAACACACACATGAAGGTGATCCTATCAGCCTTTCATTCCTTCGGAATGTTAGGTAAAAAGTTTTCACAATATACCGGAATACATAATCCTCATTTACACTAAGCGTAATATCACCAAATATATGCATGCACACAACATCAAAAATTTAATGTAATTTACAAATAAAAAACTGCTAATTTACCCAAGTGTTTTCATTGAAAGTACTACGGAACGAAGTATAACAAGCACTTGGTTAAATTCTTGGAACTAAATTAAGAAAAGTTAAGCCATTATTGTCGGTAAATTGTGACCATGACAAAATTGTTTAGGCTATTTAATCTCTCAGCGAATATTCTCGGAACTGAAAATGTGTCTTCCCAGCCAGTGGAGATAAGTAGCCACAATAACTTGAATTACATGTACTTGGGTGGACTAATGGCGTACTATTGCTAATGTGAGAGTTAAAACCCAGTATGAGTAAAAGCCACGCTCTACACTGTGTAGTTGCACTATCGCGTGTTTAAAGATATCTCGCCGAACAAAATCAAATTAATCTTTGTAATCAGCATTAAAAATATATTTTTATTCCTTGGGTGTATAAATGGCGAGTATATATTTGACTGCTGCTACTAAACCAGATGTCGAACTTTCGAAACAACTTTTAATTATGCTGTCGTGTACGTCAACAGGCTAACTGCTCCGCTACTTGTGATATTTAATATTTAGGTCGTAAATATATTAAACTTAATGACTGAAAAGAGAAAGGCATGAGTACCAATACGTATGGAACTAAGCTTCCATTACGTATCCAAGAACATGAGAGTTATTCTGGAACAATATAATTAACAAGCCAATATTTTGTACAAAACTTTGACGCTAATCCTACTTTAACACTTTACTGAAACTCAGCAGTCCATATTTAAAAAAATTATGTGACCCATTGGTCCATGTTGAATGCTGAAGTAAACAATAAAACACGTCTCTTAAGGCCATCCTGTTAATGCCGCATGTTGGATATTTTCAATATTGATTCGAAATAGGTTTATGGGTATTGCAAATAAAGTGGCTACTTAAACCGAGCGATTTAACTGTGTAGGGGAAATTTACTGCATCCGCTATGATAAACTATTTCGCAGCCCTGATCTGGGCGGTGTTAGTTCAGACGGGCGTCAAAGCCAGTTTATAATGATCAACCTAGCGTACTGGACTCAATAACACCACAAGTGGGTGAATAGTGTAGTGTTACGTATCACTGGAATTACAACACGAAGAACCGGTTTCGTCACCAGGCGGGGATGTCGTTGCTGTTTATTTACTGTACGGTTTTCTCGTTTCCTCGACAATTGCACTCCGTCACACCTATGGTCTCATTAAGGAGACATAGAGGTACGATCTAGAAATATAATCACTCGGCGTATATTATATCATTTTACATATAACGTTGGTAAAACGTTTTCAGTACACTCCGGAAAATTACGGACTCACTGCATTTTTCGATAACGACCGTACGGTAAATTACACGGAGATTTCTGTTAGTTCAGGCAACCTCTACGTGAATCTGTTAGTTAGGTCTTTGTACTTCCGGTTTAAAAGAAAGTGATTATTAAAAAAAACTTGTTATGTGGGTGCTTTACTAAGCATAATTAACAAATATTGAAAATTAAAATTTTCTTATAGTTGAGCAAAAGTCAAACATGAGTCAAAAATGGAGTACCCACTCAACTGCGAACATCTTGCCACGATGGGTAACATATGTTGTTCCTTTAGAGGTACCTGGTCATATTTTTGATGTTTGAATAGATAGGACCAAGTTCTGTACCTATCATAATTGCTTCAGAAACGATTATTTTCTATTTATATAAGCGAACAAATGTTCGTGTTCACACGGAATAATTAGGTCCCAAAACATAATCTATAGAAAATACCATGACATCCCGTACATATTTTTATGCATCTCACATCAATTTATTGTCTCGTATACTACTATCATGTATATAAACTGTAAATTCCAGTGAAAGTTTAGTGAATATATGGACGTTTCCACAATGCACCCCAATAAATTTCAAATACACGTATGCCTTACCTGGGACTCGAGTCCAGGAAAACTCGTACTGTAAGCTCGCATGAAACCTGTGATGTGTGAAAAATGAGGAAGTGATGTAATTAAATGATCAAATGTAATTTGCCACCAAAATATCCACACACGTGTTTACAACATAGATAACACGGAAAGATGCCAATTTAACTATTGAGACTACATTCCTCAACATGGTTGCAATTAATTATGAAATTATTTCTTAAAAACTGAGTTGGTAGGAAGGACTTGATTTTTCTTTGAATGCAATAACTTAAGAAATAAAACCAGATACATGTGCATCAGTTGTGAGACTATTACAAATACACACATGCCATACCCGGAACTTAAACCCGGAAAACTTCATGTTATAAGCAAACGTGCAATGCACTACATTACGGAGGTCAGATTCGGATCATCAACTTCGGGTTTAATTAATTTAATGTTAACAATTATACGGTTTACTAACCTTAAATATTTACAGTAACTTTATTTTTAAAATAAGTGACTGAGCGCTACTTATGTGAATCATTTCATGTATATCTGCTTGGTCCTTAAGATATGAGAAAAAAATAATTTTTTTATTTGATGCTATAATACAAAATCACCAAAAAATAGGGTACACGCGCGATGCTTCTAATGTATACTATATACATACAAATTTTTGTTGAATTTGGTTTAATTGTATGATATAAGTTCCCTGATGGTAATATGGCCATTTTAAGATTTGTTAAATTTTTCTGACACAGTTTTCAGTAATTCTGGAAATTTTATGTGTGAATGTTATGTAGAGAGAGTCCTTAGTTATAAGATCAATAATTATTACAAATGTTTTTCCAAACGGAATCATAAAAAACGGTGAATTTCTAAAATCACAAATTTGTGCTATATTAAAAACAATGGATGTTAATATGTCCACCTGTTTTTGGATAGTTAAAAATTGGACTTGCAGCAATGGAGCATACAGAAATAGAGTTTCCATTTTCAGTTATTAAAGTTAGTAAATAATGACATGTTTTTATTTAAAAATCACAAAAAAAACATTTTTCTTAACAATAGTAAAGTATCCAAAGGATTTTTTTTTAATGAAAGTAAAATAATTGTTATTTTAATTAAATTGAAATGGGATAATATGTATGCTTTTCTATATTCACGTATTAACAAGCACTTTGGTTATATGAAAAAGTCGTTGTTGCCTTTGGTGAGACCAACTTATTCTTCATGGACACAAATTCCACAAACTCCACACAGTCTCGTATCTTTCACTTCATCTTCACAATAAAAATGTGCAATACCAGTTATCGGTATTTTTTGTTTTATACCTCTGCGGAACAGCTTTCCTTTTACGTTGCCTACAGTTACCTTGTCTCTTAACATTCTTCTCGATGTCTTTATTGCCTTAAAATAAAAAAATTTATTTAGTACTGAAACCCTGCTGTTGATAGCATGTTTCACAACCCGTGCGGTTTTCCTTTTCTTTATCAGTGTAGGCAACAGTTTATCAATGCAACTGCACTGAGACAAGTTTTCGACTTTTTCTAGGTCATGCAAATTATGAGATTCATCTGAAGAACCTGAAGGTTGAGCTAAGTCTTCAGATTTATCTTAATATGATGATGAACTGCTGAGATATCTACGATGCTGTCGGCTAACAAGCGTATGTAGACCAGAGGGGCCTGTTGCAGTTTTTTCAAACATACTTGTGTTGGGCAGTGGACGCTGTGGACATCAGCTGTGCTCGGTACAAAGACCACTTCTGGGATTACAAGCGGAATGAAGGAGAATATGCATGTAGCCCTAAACCAACTTTTTATGTCATGTTCGCCTGTGTCATTGACTTATCCCATGTTGGTGTAAAAGCATCAGCAAATTTCAGTCTTGAAATATCTTGTTGTTCTTTGTGTGTGTCAAAATACAGGAGTGCATGCTGATCCCAAAAAAAATCTCTAAACCTCGGAAACAACCTTCGTATAAAGGCTGTAACTCGTGGGTTGTGATTGATGGCAGACAATACAAAATAATATCGTTCTCTTCAGCAGCCTCACAGATCGTGTAATCCAAGTGTGACTTAGCCCCATCAAAAATCATAAGACAAGGCTCACTTGGCTTGAATCTAGAGAAATGCTCCAGAAAGGTCACGAAGGATTCTGTAGTCGGGCTATATTTTCGGGTCATTACTGTTGCTGAACCAGTGGACAACTTTTTTTTCTCCCAAGCTGGATTTTTTCTTAACCCAGCAAACAGGATCATTGAGAAAATCACAGATCCAGTACCGCTTCCACAGGCTTCAAATGTAACACACTCTCCACGTTCCTTCGCAACAATATGGACACGCTTGGGTTCCTTTTTTGCCAACACATCTGGATGTTTGTGCATCTGTAACCTACAGCCTTTCTCATCAATGTTAAAGGAATTTTCAGGGAAATTTAAAAATAGTTCTCAGTATGAATCTGCTTTTACTTTTCGAAGTGGCCCCCAACAACGAATACGTTAGTCTTTTGAGCTTTTCTTTTGAAAACTTCAAGATTTCTTACCAAAAAGCACTTCAACCGGCAGCGACCTAGAGATTTTTTAATGAGAAGGTGAGAGATCCCATTTTCACGACAATATTACAAACATATAATTTAAGCATATTTGATGTGAGTGGATAACCAAATTCTTCTAAACGAATTATTCTCCGACAAATTTCCCTTTCTTCGTCATTTTTAAGGCTTACCTTAGAGCCCAGTTTGCATTTTACAACTGTATTATTGACAACAAAATGGCAAAGGGTTGGCCTAGGTACGATGTACATTTTGCTAGCAGCGTTTACAGATAAGCGCCCACCTCTTTCAACATCTACTGCCTCGTTAACTTCACCTTGTGTCCAGTCCAAACACCACACTTCTTCTTTCGAGGATCGAAGGGTTTCATTTCTGAAACAAAGAAAACAATGGGTATTTTGGTTTTTATGTGTACATTTTTAAAAGTTCACAATGAAAGCACTTAGATATATTTTGTACTAAGATTTTCGGCATCCGAAAATACGTGAGAAAATTAATGAAAGAAAACACATTATAAATATATTTTATATTAAATAATCAATGAATTTACTTTTCTAAGTGTTATCAGTCATAGATTTAGGCACCGGTGCAAGAAGCGAATATTAAAATATTTATGTCCTGAAATCTGTACTTGTAAATGTAAAAGCAATTGTTTTTAAACAAAAATAATAAATAAACACACTTAGTAAAATTAAAACTACAATATAATTAATAAAAAAACCATGGAGGGATATGTAGAGCACACCTTAACCATTAATTTCACAAAATGTGTCTAATATGGCCAACTGCAGCTGTTATGGCCACAGGGTTGGCCATGTCAACAACGTGGGTGACTTTTCAGAAAGTTGTTAACAGTATTAAACGGGTAAAATAACAGAAAATTTTGTAACCTCTACATTATTCAGCATAGAAAATGTGTATTAATCAGAAAAAAAGTAGAAATTATCTAATACTACAACATGATAATAAATTCCATCTTACCAGAGTAAAATAAGAAGTGTTTTCTCTTAACACCCTAAACTCCAGAAAATGGCGTCTCCCCAACCGTTGTGCACGCTTACCGAAACTGGCAACACTGTCCGAACATCTTAACAGTGGTGCTCGGGAGACCGCACCAGCACTATCTATCGGTTTCAGTACGAACTACGTTTACGGCAGCCAACTGGCCGTATTTACAACCTGAAAAGATAACCATAACTCATTATATGCCAAATTACCTAATGATTTACGAAGCTACCATTTTGAAAATCGTTTTCAGACCCATTAAAATCATTAAAGTTTAAATTTATGGCGTGCAGAGTATATTAAAAATTGGTTTAAAGGTTACATTGTAATATTTTTTGGGAATCAGTTGATTGGTCCTCGAGATATAACATAAAACCTCCACAATTTTCATGTTGTGGTCTTCATAAACGGAGGACAATAAGTAATGTAGTAGCAATTTCGGTGATTGTTACTGCCAATATTAAAAGTTAAGTTAAAATATATTACGTAGTTTCGTAGATATCATCCACAAAACTTAATTGATTTTATATTCGCTATTCTAAAAATTTGTGTCTCCTACTTAAAAAAAAAATATGTTATTATAGAACAACAGTATAGCATCTTCGCCAAATTTGGTAAGCATGGGTTGATTGTTTCTCGAGAAACGAGATAAAATCACTATTTTTCATTGCTACAGCTATCTTACAGAATGGCAGAGAAATGAGGCACTGCATAGACAAATTTGATGGTTGTAATAGATACTGCAAGTATACAAAGTTAAGTGGGAGTTTATTTCGTTAGTAAAATACAATATGCTAAAATATTTATATAGCGCCTATTTTGGAAATTTGTGACTGACCTACATAAAAAATACAAGTTTACATTACCGGATTCAGTACTATTTGTTTGCCAAATATGTAAGTAATATGCATAATTGTTTCCCGAGATATTACAGAATTACTTTATTTACTCGCATGACACTATCTTACAAAATGGCTGACAAAAGTTTCATTGTGTACATAGAGCTGATATTTGAAGTAACTACTGCCATAAAACAAAGTTTATTAAAAATAGATTGCCTGGTTTCGACGATATAGCATTATAAGATAAAATATCTCTATTGCTGTATTTAAAAAATTGGTGCCTGACATGCCTTAGAAATACCACTTGACATCATATTCCTCAGTGCTACCTGTTTGCCATATTTGATAGGAATTGGTCTATTATTTCCTGAGACGTGAGATAAAAATGTTATTTAATTCACATGGCACTATATTACAAAATTGCTTACAAAAGATGCTCCATGTAGATACAGTTGACAGCTGTAATGTCTCCTGCAAGCATACAAATTTTTGTTTGAATTGATTTCATAGTTTCGACGAGATGTCAATCTAAACTAAAAAAAATATATAGGGCCTCCATTTTAAAAAAAAGTGTCTGGCATGCGTAAAACATATTACTTAACATTATCTGCTTCAGTACTACTAGTTCGCCAAATTTGGTAGGAATCTGTTAATTATTTACCGAGTTATTACCTAATAACCTATATTGGTATGGTACTATCTTACAAAATGGCAGATAAAAGTGGTGATTTGGTTCTATCTATGATGCTTGTAATATATACTTTCAGTATACATAATTGCAGTATACATAATTTTGTCGAAATTGTTTAAATTGTATGGCAGAATTACTAAATAAACCTAAAACATTTGTATTGCCGTCATTTTGAAAATGAGTAACTAGTAACTAATCAAGTTCAATTACTTAAATTTTCATGGCCAACCATAGTATTACTTGCACTCCAAATTTGGTGAGAATTGGTTCAATACTTTGTCGCTACTGCCACCTGAGTTATACAGGCTGGTGTCTAGTAGGGTACTGAGTTACTGTACTTTGGTGCAGACCAAGGGCACCTGTTTTTTACGTGCATAAGTGGTAAACAAATACTCTTATTCTCAGTTAGTTGACAAGTCTTTTATTTGACTAAAAGTAACATGGGTATTCACACACACGAGACTGAGCCCCCTCCCCCACCCCCCACACATCGTAGGCCTGATGGGTGGGTTGGCGGAATGCTATGCGCCGGGGGTGAAGGTTACTTTAATGGAGACGTTATTACTTAACTGTGACTGCGGCTTTTTGGTGATGTGCCTTCGTTGGTTTGTGTAGCTGGGTCAACTCGGCGTCCCTTCTTGGAAGTCTGGAGTTGGTTTCCCAGGACTTGTGGTGTCTCTGCGATCTCAGCTGGCGATTCCCGTCGGAGACCTTGCGTCTCCTCTCCTGCGTCGACGTCCACCCTCTCGCTTCCGACTCCTCCGCCTCAGAAACTACCACTACTTTCCCGGGAATATACTCAGAAGTTCTTGGAACTTTTACACAGCTTATCCCGGAAATCTACAAATACTGTCTCGACTGTACCTGGGTTCTCTCCCCAGTGACATAACAATTGACTCACTGACTGACTGATTCCCACTCGGTTTCGCACTCTGCATCCGGACATGGTGCTTCGTCACCATCCGGTGCACGACTTCTTCCTCTCGTCGTACTGCCTTCTCGGTATAAGGCTGCCACTCGATTCCCGCTCCGTCTAGCACTTCGCGTCCCGACTTTGTTTGTCCCGGAAATCCACACATACTGCCTTGGGCTAACTGACTGATTCCCGCTTGATATCGCACTTCTCAACCCGACTTGGTGATACTTCTGTTCTATTCCCATCACACGACTGACTACTCTCGCGTCTCAGCATGGCGATCCTGTCTGTCGAACGGACTGAACATCACTGGCTCGGCCGGGGTCCGAACCCCGGCCTTGGTTGGCTGACTTACCCAACTGCCCCCGCCTCTCGTCGAGGCCGCTGAACAACTGACTTCCGCCTCGGCTGTCCTCGTGATTTAACATTTTTGTCGCTATAGTGAAGTTATATTTGTCGGCACTTTCTCGAGAGAGAATTGGGAATTGGGGAGTTCCCCTGTGTAACTCGGGCGTTTTTGTGCCCGATTTTGTGTCTTTTCAGTGGACTGTGCGCTCCAACCAGGTCGGAGGAAAGGTCAGGTTGGTGTTGTAGGAATTGCTACGGTACTTATTTCCGAGCTGTGGGCTGCACAAATTCTGGTCGGGGCACCCCATGCTTCCTTCGTCGTATGCCGCCTATCTGCTATTTGTCTTGCATGGCTGATTGTTATTCCCCGAGCCATTTGCCTCGGAACTTGCCCTGTTTCATTCGAGCCTCAGTTCTACCCCAGGGGTGAATACCCGGGTTGAAAGTTTCGTGGTCAGCTGCCTGCCCTGGATATGTCTTAATATGATGGCAGGGTGTGGTAACAGCACTATGCCTATTCTAGTATGCGACATGCGTCAAGTTTTCGAGATATAATGTTAAATATAATTTTTTTTTAAATTGGTGCTATTTTCCAAAATAGCTGATCAAGATAAATATCCAGCTAAAATTTAATGCTTACAGAACCGTCTACCAGAATACGAAATTTGGTTAAAGTTGGTTGAATTGTTCCGAGATATGATATATCACCCTAAATTTAAAAATTACCGCTATTTAGAAAGTAAATGCCCGGCGTGGTCGAAAACTATAAAAGTGAGGTGTCCTTACTAATTATTGTATGTATGCCAATTTGTTGAAATTCTATTTAAAGCATTAAAAAATTGAAAAAAAAGAAGGGTGGGGACACACAGACCCACAGGCACACACATACACAAACACACATACATAAACACACAGAAATGAAAATGATCTCATTAGCCTTTCTTTCATTCGGAAAGTAGGCTAAAATCGTTCCGAAAATATATCAAATTAGTGTGTACGCGTAGTGATAAAAACGCGAATGAAGTTATCTTCCATACTACAATGTGAGATTTCTTATATTGTTTTCAGAAAATACTAAATTCTTATAGAAATTTCATTGTTGTATTGTATCGACCATGTACATTTCTATATATGTACTAAGAAACGTGGTTAGTTGTCAATTATATGTACACACAAATATTTCGTTACACTTTGGGAAGTTTGCTTACATTCTTTTACAGTACAAAAGCCTGTAGGCAGGTCTACGACAGTATTAAATGTACACAGGGCGGAACAAAACACAGTTGAAGGAAAGAAAGCACAAATAATTGCTTTGAGAAGTGCCCAAATAATTGCGAACCAACTAATCAATATACGTATGGGAAAACAACTTTTTGCTCTCATGAATATGAGCAAAATTTGCTTACTGATTATGGCAACGATGGTGGAAGACAGGTGACGTTTAGCTCATAACTGAATATAATTTAGTAATGAATTTAATGTTTCACAACTGGCAAAATCAGTGAAGTAGAATTAATGAGTAGTACCTAATGTGTATTTTCTTAGGGAAATATTTGTATATCGGTGATCAATTCTTATTTGTTGCTTCGTTATGTTATAAATATTAAAATATTTAAATTATTCAATGATGTTTAAAATATACCGAATATTCTTCTGCAAGCTATAGAGTAGATAAGAATAATTCTGCATTAAAATAAATAACACAGTTCCTAAAATCTATTAAATATATTCTATTTCAGTAAGAATTCAAGTTTTCGAAAAAAAAAGTAATAAATAAAATTCTGAGTACCAAATTTCATTTTGGTCAGTTGAACGAAGCGAGCAACTATAATTGCAATAAATGTCGCAAATATAGTTTAATAACTTCATACAGGTTACATGATAGGTATTATTGTAGACAATGGAGGCTGAACTATTTATTTATATATATATATATATATATATTTAATATTATATAATGATTTCATTTAGTCATTGAACAGTTATAGTTAAGGCCACGGTAATCTGCTACAGTTTGTCCATCGTATTTTACGAAAAGGAAGAATATGAAATAATATTCCTTTAGAGTACCAAAAAAAATTTTTACGTGATATTTTGCCTTCTACACATGGGGGAATTTAAACATGAGGACATGCTAGTATGAGGGTGATTTCGCAAGACATTTATTTCAAAGGAAAGCGTTATAAAATGTCATTTCCGTACGTCTATGACAGTGGACGTATCAACAAGGATATATCCGTCCTCACAGAGCACGTATTTCTATGTAATGATATCACATTGATCGAGTATGTCGTGGCCAGAATGTTCTCCTGATCTACCCCACCCCCTCCCCCTGAACGTGTGCGTTATCAACCCTGACGCATACTCCGGACCAGTGCTCATATACAGGTTGTCGAGGGCCGTTTGAGAGAACTCTGGATTTACACGCATGGAAAGAATAGGAAACAGCTTCCCTACTCATAGATTCGGCACTTGTGTCCAAGGTCGCTGAGGTCCGTCATCCAACGAACATTCCCGTACTGCCGCCTCTGTTTTCCATCCGATATGGTGTTGTTATCATGGCAATGAAGTAGCGTGGACTTTCGGCATGTGCGGTTTCGTTTCATTTACACCACTGCTTCTAATTAAGTTTATTCCCGAAAGAGTATTTATATTTTATTGCATCTGAACAAATTTGATTAAAATCGGTGAAATATTTCCTGTATTAACAGAAAACCACTCAAGCCAATAACAAACAGACACATTATATGTTTATATTATCTTTAAGTTCGTGCCTACTAACTCGGTGATTAAAAATATATGTTTTTTTTTTACATTCGCTGAGAGGTTGCAAATATGCCCTGTTTGGGAGAAGATGCTGAAATAAAATTCAGTTCTGGGTATAAAGTGGCATATTTTTGTATTATGTGTAGAGTATTGGAGTAATAAAACAAGTAGAGGGAACAATTTGAGTGTAAGTCCATATGCAGATACTCACATAATAAAAACGTGAAAAAATACTTAAAAATATATACCTTGGTTTACCACACACTGAAAGACGTATTTAACGCATAAGGTAACACAAAAAACGCTTCGAAAATGTTAAAAATCTACTGTTGAAACAACTAGTAAATAACTCATCAACAAGTGGAGAAGCAGTTATTAGACACCAATAAAAACATTTGTTGGGCAAAACGTAACCATTTAGAGTTTATAAACTAGATAACACGCAGCGTGATTTGGCTCTCAAGCTCTGTGCAGAAAATGAATAATTTGGGTGATAATAGGCAGCTGGTTAATGTGCTTAATAATTCAAGGAATATTTAAAATTCAGTATATCTTAAAACCTCCCACACTATAAAACATCTCACACTATCAATTTCACCTTGACTTAGCTCGGTTAAAAAATGTACTCGGTATATTCACAAGAGATATGATTTTGAAGGATACGTGGGCAAAATGTTCAGGAAATGTTTAGTTTAAGATAAGATAATCTAAGTTTTAAAACGTATTAGGAAGCAGGAATAAAATGAATGCCTTTGCAATCAGCGCGTAAAAGAAGGTACCAATTAGCTGTTAGGCTTCCTGGCAGCTATACTCGAACAGGAGTTTCTCGTAGACAATAATAGCAGACCCATTCGCTATAGACGGATACTTAATACTTTGCAGTTTAAATATTGCCTAGAAGTTGCTTGAAACGTAGCAATTTGTGCTGGATCTAAATCTTCATGTTTCGGTTCCATTCCTGGGAACCATGTCGGGCAGGTGGAAGTGCGTAGTTTTAAATATCAGTTATTAAAATTAATAGTTATTCTGGCCTTCTTCTATTGCACTACGCGCATTAAGATAAATTTTATTACGAAGTTAAACTTTGGAACCAATACTATACCACAATGTTAAATTTTTAAAGGAAGCTGGTTCAGCAGCCCTGGCTGAACAGCTAAAGTCTTTCGAATTCATTATATCGCCTAGAAAATTCAGAACTATATACCCATACATATATATATATATTTTCCTTAACAATGCTTCGATTATGCTTGGATAGATAGGATGTAAATTGTCAACAGTGATGGACGTTGTAATGACGCAATATTCGGAATTTTTCGGGACTCGAGTGTAAAATTCTTTCATGTTTGTGAAGCTTTGGGACAGNAATATTCATGAGACGTTAATACACGGAAACCACTGTGGCGCTGTTTTTTGTACTTTGATATGTATCTGTAAGGTTAGTACTCTGCAATTTGGACTTCTTCTGTGAACTGTGGTGATGAGTGTTAAATAAATAGTTAAATAAACAAAGTACATAACAAACTAATTTGGAACTTCTTCATTCTTAATTAATAATGTTCAATTCTATGAGTCTCGTGTTTCTACCCTGAGCAAGCCGTGGCAAGTAAACAGTCGACAGTGTAAGCGGCGAAACGTTACAAGATGGCGCCTAACCTTTGAGGCTGCTATATTATTAAATGTACGCTTGTAACAGTAAAGACGGAACTTTACAATATGGCGCCCAACTTTGAGGCATTATAAATAATTATAGTGTGAAAGTCACCTCAAAAACGCAACATTACAANTACAATATGGCGCCCAACTTTGAGGCATTATAAATAATTATAGTGTGAAAGTCACCTCAAAAACGCAACATTACAACGTGTTGGTTTATATCTTTATTTTCAAAGTACTGACTCTTTTTGTTTGAATAAAACACTTTTGCGAATTCGAATTTAATCTATTAAGTTAGGAGTGCTTTCAAATATCCCTCTTAAAAATTACGTCTAGCAGAATGCTGCCAACTACTAAAAACAGTTTTTTTATATCACATTAAAAAAATGTTTAATTACACCTTAAAATTGATACATTAATGATATTGCTTAACAACATATTTATATTCAGAAGATATAAAATTATTTAGAAAAATAAAACATTAACACTGTCAAGACAAGAAAAACTCACAACGCTAAACAAATATATATGCACGTTGTGTAACAACTAAATATCGGCAACTGCCAGCATATCTGCCATGACGTAAATTAATATACTTATTTAATAATTCCATCCATCAAAGTGTGTAGTGAAAATAATAAATTAGTGTGCGAAAAACATCATTACAATACACCACAATCCGATGTCTCCGACCATTTCCCAAATTTACAGATTTTTTTGTTACACTCAGATTACAGTTTGGCCATGAAAGAGTAAAATACAATCCGAATTTGAATTTGAACTGTAATCGGAACGATATTGAGGAAATATGCGAAGATATTGTACGACAGTTGGCTAAATGCAGCGCGAAATAAAAGTAGCTATTTTTAGATATTAATTTTTTTGTTTATAAAAAAACTCACATAAATATTTTATTAGGTGTTAATTTATATTTTTTAACTCTTATGTCTTTCTCGATGCCTGTGTTATTCTGAATTGCCGATAGCTGCATTAACTGCTGGTAAATACTCAAACATTATAAACTGTAAATCACGAATTACGTTTTTATGATGATCAGTGTAGTTTGAAGTTTGATATTGTCCTATGATATTTCTTTTAAAATTATATTGTTGTGTTATCATTATTTATATTAATAGAAAAATAGTGGAAGAATATTATGACTATATTTATTGTATGATTTTGTTCATAAAATATTATGTACAAAAAATATTTTAGTATTTTCCTTGGCTTTTGTAAAAATTTGAAGTTATTTAAATTCAAATATAACTCATTTATAAAATCAAACAATTACATAATCATGTGATTTTTAACATCTGGCGGTTTCTACAAAGTAAAGATGAAAAAGTTTGTATGTATTGAAGAGTGGAAATTCTGATAAAAATAAAATAAATATAAATTTCTTCATAATTTTAGCAGAGATTTTGAAGAAATTATGTGATATATTTCGAAATTCTTCTGAACATTCGATTTTATATACCTATATGTTAATTAAATACAATAGTTCCGCACTTAAACAGTATATAAATTTACCATTAAAATACAGTCATGTTATATTTCGAACAGTTGACTCCTCAGCACATAAAATATATATATCTCCAAATTAACACACTGTGGGTTAAGTCAAATCTTGCCAACGTTTAGTCTGGCATTTAAAAACTTTGAACTCTAAAATCTTTAAAATAAAATCATAAATTAAATAATGATCATATTCTGGTATTCATGACTTATGTTGGTTTGTATAATTATTCCATTTTTAAAAAAATTCATAAAAATTCTAAGAAAAATGTTGATTATATATATTTTCTATTTAACTCTTTAGTGACACATAAAATTTTAATCAAAATTTGGGATTCGTGGAACGATAGTAATGTTCTCCAGGTATTAAGAGAAATCAGACGCATTCTTGACGGAATTACTAAAAATTGTTATGTATTATGACATCGATAATATATATTAAAACATCTACTCATCAAAACACAAGGTAAAGAAATACATTATTTGGCTTTCACTAGTACATGTTTATCATTGTACTGTCAAGTATTAAATTAATTAATTCATTTATGGTACTCAGAATATCTGCAAAAAATAGAGCATAGAAATTATAATAAATAAAACTTGTTATACCTTCCTTCGCAAATAAAATTATTCCAATATATGTTTCAAATAAAAAATGGCAATTTTTTTATGTAAGCTGTTACGTGTGTGCATTGCAACACAACAAAACTTATTTCAAACAATGATGGGCAAATAAAAAGTTACTCTAAAACTCATATTAATGCTGCACATAGCAATACAAGAAGAGCTATTTAAAACAATTTGTTACCTTATTGTTCAGACTAAGGAATGTGTGAATTTAACACAAACTAAGTTCATGTCTCTCATACTAAAAGCAAAGAACATACACATTAAATTGTATAAGCATTATAAACAGTATTATTTGCAATTGCAACAACATTATTTGGTTTGTTAACATTTTAACGTTACTAGAAAACTTTCATATTCGCTTACAGATGACTCCGGTAGTATAACCTACAGATGCAGTCAACTCCTTAAAATAATAATTCTGAAAACACTAAAAGGCAAACAGTAAACAATAAAAGGAACAGAGATATGAGTTTTTTTGTGGTAAATTATAATATTTGTTATGCATTTCCTGATGTCAGCACGCTAAGGACACTTAAACACATATTATAACTTTTGATAAACGTAACGGCCGGAATTACAACAACGTAGCAAGTTTAATCATTGACCAAAACATTATACAAATACCGCCTGCGATTTGCAAAGATATTTACTAATTTATGTTAACTTGTTACTTTATTATCTATTAAAATATAACAATAAATACAAATGTACGGCAATAAGGCTGGAAGCGTTCGCCATCAAAGAAAACTATTAAGTTAAAACTGTAATTTAAAACAAATTACCTCATATACGGGGTAGATACATTGAGAGAAATAGCAGAAGACGATATATAAAGATTTTTAAATATAGAGAAGTGAACTGAAGGTTTCAAGAAGCATGGCACATCATTATTTCTCGTATATACAACCGACATTTTCTACAATACACATTTTGTATTTTAAAATTAATTGTGTGATCCTTTAACTCAATTAGTATTCTAAATCAATAAAACATATAAATTAGACTATGTATACACAATGGAAATATGAACTTCTTGGAAAAATTTACATTTTAAAAAATAAATATGCATATGTAATGTATGTAGCATATATTTGACATAGAGTGTTGTTGCTAATCAAAAATATAGTATTTAGAAGATTTTCAAAGGCAAAATTAGCTTACACCACACCACATATAAATAGAAAAAATAGGAACAACAAGTGTAATAGATAGCACTGGATTCAACATGGTAATAAATAGTTACAAATTTCTCAGAGTTCAAAACGATATGTTTTATTCCCAGGTGAAAACATGACTTTTATTCCACTGAGCACGTTAGGTACAGAACACGGTGACACTTCACGACGTACACACAGCATATCGGCCCGCTGCCCCTGCGTGGTAGGCCGCCCAGTAGTGTGACGTGGCACGCGGGCTGCAGAAGTCCAAGGCGCTGCGACCAGCGCAGTAAACCATTGTGGGCGCGCGAGCGACCCGAGATCGTGGACGGTTTGTTGGGCATTTCTTCTTCTTCTTTCGGACGGTCGGGGAGGAAAACGGAGAGTCTCGGACGTCGGGGAGAAGATGTCTTAGTCATCGCCTCCCGTCATCACCTCCATGAACTCTTCGGGCAATAGGACAACACAAATGTGAAACACAACCTCGACTGTTAAGAGCTATGGAAATGTTTAACTGAGGGAAAATTTACCAAAATATAACATAAAGAAGTGTATTAAAGAAGCCTTAAGGAAACGTTCCACCGACATATTAATTTTTTCTGTTATTTAGCTAGTTTATAATTTAAAAAAATAGTTTTCCCAAAGTAACCTTATTACCAACAAGCTGATGAACTTATACTGCACCTGCGGTGTTGGTGTTGTGGTTAAACCAAAAGCCTCTCACCGAGCTGATAAATATGAGTTATATATTATCGTTTATAACTGTGGTGGTGTACAATTTTTAATAGTAATAATTTTCCCAGATCTCTATTACGAAAACATTTTTTCTGCGTACCAGCAAATATACCACTGTTTGAGATAAGATATTCCTTATGTTTGGCACGTAAGTAATGACAATCTTGCTGAGTTGAGTTTTACATTACAGGCCTACAAACACTGCAGTAAAAGTTTTTTGCTCATTGATAAGTGTCTCCGCTGCTCTTTATTTCCCTTCTTGGACGCAACAACAAGAAATTCCGAGTGATTAAATTTTTTTCCAAACTCTGAAACACTTCTTGAGGTTCAACAACAGAAATTAATGTGTCCTGTTCTGCCTTAGAGATAATAATTGAATAATTGTATGAAATGGTAGTGTACCTGTTACCATTTTCCGACAGAAAAAGAGAACGATTATTTAACTAGCACATCCGGTAGGACATGGGCTCTTTTCCCAGTCCGGCCATACTGATTTCGGTTTTCCAGGATTTCCTGAAATCATTCCAGGCTAATGCTGGAACGGTTCTTTACTGCAGGTCAAGGTCAATTCCTTCTCCTTCCCTGCTTATCTGATCCACTAGATGTGAGTCTAATGACCTGGCTGTCGGTGAGACGTTTAGTCCTGCATATCTTACTGTTTACACTTACTTTCTGCGTATCTTTATTTACCCTAGGGGTCGCGGTGGCTGAGCGGCAAGACTGCTCGCCTCCCACCAAGACGAACAAAGTTCGATCCCCCACCGGATCACTCCCGGATTTTCGCAATTGGGAATCGTGCCGGACGATGCCACTGGTCGGCGGGTTTTCTCGGGAACTCCCGTTTCACCCGCCCTTGCATTCCGGTGCTGCTACATTTTCACCTCATTTCACCTCACCTCATCCGCCCTCAAGACCTCGCTGTTAAGAGCCGCCCAAATCACCCAACTCGACTCATTTTTCATTGTCGTATTAGTCAATATTTGTAAAACGACCTTCCTAAACAAGCAAGCACAAACTGGTTTCTACGTATTGACGCAGTTTTTGTTAAATGTTTACAATAACGTGATCAGTATTTACCGTCGAAGTCCACGGTGCCCGATCCGTCGGAGTCAATTTCCTCAATCATCATGTCCAGCTCCTCGTTGGATACTTTGTCGTCCAACTCCTTAAGGATCTCCCGCAGAACTGCTGTCGTGATGTAACCGTTACCTGCAACAAGTGTTCTTACAAACACTCTGCTATTCACTGTTGACGTTTGACTTAGAACTTTTGAAAGTGCTGCTCTGTAACTTATTTTATAATAATTTTATTTTAACATTGCCTAGAACCTAATATTTTTACCCATTCGTCGATCGTATTAAAATTAGAAATATTGAGGAACATAAATACGTAACTAATTTCAGATTATATAACATTATAATTATGAAATAAACATAAACAAAATAAAATGAGTTTAGTTTGACCAAATTCAAAACTGGCACCATTAATAAGACTGTAAAACATCGAACTACCTTTATGAATCCGCTGATAACTATACGGGTAGCACGAAAGTTGTAGAGTCCGTTTACATTAATGGATCTTTAAGTAAGAATATTGTTTTTCAAAGGTAGATTTCAGTTAAAAACTGTGTCGTAAAGTGTACGGGTGTTTAAATTAATCTGCAGGAGACATTAAGTAGGTATCAACTGACAATTGACGTAATACCACATATGAAATAACGTGAAATACATATACTGGACAGTGAAACATAACAAGTCGTAAAATATATTATTTTAATAACATACGCTGAAATAAATAATATAACATTCCAGTGTGTCTGTTGCACAAAATATAATTAGTATTTTCCAGGCAAAAACATCTCTTCACAACGACCAAGGAATTTTGAGGTTCCCCCAATTTTTTTCCCCAAATCTTAGATATTAGTTTTTTAAAAGTGATACATAACGCACAAGAAATAAGACGAGGTCAACATTGTAGCTCCTCGTTCGCTATATTATACGTTTGAGGTCCACTACTTATTGGTAAGTGTAATGTCGTGGTTAAAATACAGTTACGTAAACTGTGGTTCGCTCAATTAGGAGTAGGTAGATACTTCATCCGGTGATTTACCATTACCTTCTGCAGTAAATGAATATATATTATACGGTACCTGTGGTTTATATATTTCCATGATAATTAACATTTATAATACAACATCAATATATATAGAACCTTAATTTTCGTAGGTGAATCGTTGCTCAGAATGAATATTATGGATCCTTAAGGAAGATTTTAGCACATAATTAAAATTATTATTGAACCATTTAAAAACAGTGATGTTTTTAATCATAAATAATACTTAGGCCATTTTCACAATCTAATTTATGTCAGATTAAGTTATTTTCTCCAATAAATATTCAAATATCAAAGTGCAGGGCCGTTAAACACGCCGTATCAAAATCACCTTATGGAGTTAACTTGAGGCATGCTGGCCTCACAGTTGAAGACAAATTAACTTGACGTGGGTATGCTCTAGGCCCCACAGTTGCGCGCCAAATTAACTTGAGGCATGCTCCGCCACTGTAAAAGACAGGGCGGCTTATACGGTCAAAGTTAATGCCCCTCCAGGCCCTGACTATTAGGTGCGTGGAGGGTAGGTTGCCGGTTTAGTAATAATGTTGGCTAAGACTGTGGTATTTGGAAGTACGAATATATATTGTCTCATATGTCTTTTCACAAATACACAATATCGGAACTTCTGAGGTGCGGTACTGTCATAGTGTGTCTACTCGAATGTACTGGGTGAATTACTTCGTGAGGGCGGGGGCTTCTGTGGCGGCGATTTGCATACTTAACTCAGCGGTGATTGCGAGTAGGCCGTCATCTGGGTTGGCGTTCCGTTGGTGCTGATTCTCCCTGGACTGCAGTTCGGACTCGTGGAGACGTCTTCTCGCGATCTCTTCCCTTGGCTCGGCGATCGTCAACGTACTGACCCGGACGATAGTAATCTACTGATCCCCCTTAAGGATGCGGCTGACGGATGTGGCCGGGTTCCGAGATCCCGGCCTTAGTAACTATTCTCTGACTTACTCTCTCGGCGCGGTAGAAATCGACCGATAATACTCACGACTGATTACTGACTGACTGGCTGACTGACTACTGACCCCCTCCCATTCTTGAAAAGGGGTTTTTATACACGCCCGCCTGTAAGCCTACATTCTCGGCACGTGGCGCNCCCCTCCCATTCTTGAAAAGGGGTTTTTATACACGCCCGCCTGTAAGCCTACATTCTCGGCACGTGGCGCCCTGGATGGGAAGGAGGTGAGGGGAGGGGTGAAGTGGTGAGCTTTGAACAAAGGATTCTACCACACGTGTCCTCGTTCTGAAGGAACTTGGTGGGGAGGGGGGGGATAATACCTCGGCACAAATTACTGCGAGTCAGTATTCTTCTGCGATACGTACTTCTGCGTTCCGGCGAACTACGCCTGATAATTTTGGGTGATAACTTGAAAAAGCCCTGCACTCCATATTTCTCGCGGCGGGCGAGAGGTGTCCGGGGGAAGGGGGTGCAGGGGAAAAGCCTATGCTACGTCGCCATGTGTCTGGAAAGATTCCACTGGCCTAAATGGTTACACGTGCCGACTCGTGGGCGCCTGCAGCGCGTGATAGGCGGGGTAGTGGTGAGGGGGTGAAGGAGATGAGCTAAAGGCGTTCTAATCCTCAAACCGACACGCGTCAGAGTTTAAAGATACTCATTTGTGTTTTTGACCGGGTATACACTGCTTAGAGTTTTGAAATAAAAATTTCTCTGAAAGGGAGCTTAATTGATTTTGTCATGTATTGTTTGTAGAACTGCATTTCTGGCTATGTAAAGGAAAATATTTTACTTTATAATTCGCAATGAATACATATGATAAAATTTAATTAATTTGAATAAACGAATCAAGTTTACATTTATTGTTTATTTAAATTACGAAGTATTTAAATTATTAAGTATTTAAATTACGTAGTATTTAATTTACGAATTAAGTTCGTAAACGTTTGTTCCGTGCATATATACTGAAAACCCGAGTCAGTAATATTAATCAATGAATTACAAATTACTAGCATAAAGTGCGCTTATATCACCTGAATAATCTGTAGTAAGGGTAAAGTATTCGTATTCATGGAAATTCTGAAGAAATCACCACAAAATCATAGAAATTTTGCTCCTTAAATATTATCTGCTACGTATTTTCAGCGTAGTACAATTTCACGCAGAGGAACCGTTTCTTTTTAAATAAACTCTTGTTTCAGGGTAAGTGCGCACTAAGACCAACAACAAAGGTCATGAACATCTTACAAATTCCAGGATTGTTAAAGCTTTGGTAAAATTAAGACGAGTTGGAAGTGAGTAGCATATATTCTGCATTACTGCAATACCGCCATTTCTGTTGGTCTTCCTATTACCATTCACTACCGACCTATTAGTTTACAACACACATGACGCACTTACTATTCTGTACAACGTTCGTTACCGGCCTGCTCTCTGCCTACATAACGCCGAGTTGAAAGTTCCCAGTCAAGTGTTAGTTCCTCTCGTTAGTTTTTAATAGTTTGTGACTGAAGTGCGGTGGACGTAATATGACGTCGCAGCGAACGTTATGAAAACTGCTAGCAATTTAGTACTTCTTCGCCCATATCTTCAAAGAAAGAGAATTTTTAATGTCACGGCAAAATCCATGCAACAAAATTAAATTCAGGCAATACAATACTAAACAGGGAAAATTCCAACCTGTAAAGTTATTTGTAAACAGTGTATGGGTATACTTGTTTCAGACTCAAATACGTATTCACAGAAGAGCACGTTGTGAAATGTAATGTTTAGCATTACGCAAGTGGATACTACATATATTTTCAGCCTGAAGCCGTGAACAAAAATAACAACTTGCTGGTAGCAGCAGCGAGGCGTTTACGAACACTACCCCGACAGAGTTAACTGGGCTAACTCTGTCACGTGACCAGGTTTACACAATTGAAGGATGTCGAGATAGGCTGTTATGATAAGCTCATAAACAATTCTGGATATTCTGTTTACGGAACTCAAAACAGGATCATATATTGAGTGAAATAATTAAATGCTTTATCAGGTATTGTTGATGACTATAAAGAGGAGTTGATGTAAAATATATATCTGCCCAGGGAAAACTCGCGACTCAAGAAAGACGACATTGTACTAAGCTGTACTACACAAATACAGTGCCTTTGTATTCAGCACTAAGTTAGCATAAAATCACCTTCTGTCATATCTACTTGCAAAATTCCTCCCATCTGTTAATTAACAGATATGCGATATTCGGTTCCATGATCCTCTGTACGCCGCTTTCACGATTGCCGCACTTGTTTGTTTTGGCCGTGTTGTTTGAACATTTGCGCGCCATTTCACTCTTGTCGTCTGCCAAAGCTCATTTATCCTGGTGTCGAGCAGGGTAATCCCGAAGTTGACGGAGTTAAAGATCTAGCTAACTCGGCAGACTTTCAGAGAACGAGTAAATTGATAACAGGAAACTTGTTGAACGAGCCGAGTAAAGGTTTAGCTTTACCCGCGATAATGGAGTGGCTTTTCTGAAACACCCTAAGCTGGTTTCACAATACAAGAACACCAAATACTACCATTTACCTCACTTAGCCTACAGGCCTTCCGAGGATTACATTCTAGTGTTTTAAGTTTTGTTTTAAACTTATATTTGTCCTGTTTAAACCACTATCCTTTCTTACCCGTTACCTTATTTCTTTACATTTACATTCGTATCCATGCATATAGATCAACCCCTATACCTGCACATAAATAAGTGCATACACACAAGCATCTTACAATTCATCAATCATATAAATCATAACAGTAACAGTAATAACAGCAATACCAGGTTTCACAATACAGCGATGCTTTTAGGTGCGATGGGATGGACTGCGACGAGATAAACCTACTGTTTCACAATTGAGAGATGATCTGCCGGTGACAGACGCCATGTAAAATTACATTTTCAGAAGTCACGAAGGTAACAAAAGACACACAAAAACATTGACACTGTATTTTTTAACCGGGTAGCAGATAAACAAGGAAGTACGAACGCGGTGTGCGATGAAAACTAGCGAGAACGAGAGAAATAATAAGACGAAGGAGAATCATTCTGATGTAAGCAAACGATTATTATGGCATTGTCCATGTGTACCAGAAGCCTTGTCCTCTATTTCGTACATCAGTGCAGCTACAATAAAAATTCAAATACAAAGACATCGGCGTGTACTTGATCGTCGTTTTCGAAACGTAAACAAAGAAATGTTTTTATTCTACTTGTGAACAAGAACTTGTTCTTCTTCTCCGTCGCAGGCTGTCGCCAACAATCGCAACGCAATAATTCCGCGTAGCGCACTCGACGCCCAACGCACTGCGACAGACTGCTGCTTCGTCCTGATTGGCTACCGCTTATCGCGACGCATCGCATCGCAACGCATCGCAGTATTATGGGACCAGCTTAAGGCCCCCGTCTACCTGGAACTTTTTCCCACGTCTAGGCCGAGAAGCGCGGGAGCGATAAGGGTGACACTGCCACGCGCATCAAGTACGCCATCGCCGCTAAGCCCAAGGCTCTGAACTGGCGTGCAGTGTTCTCGTCGTGCTGCGTGTACCTATGGGACTTTCAGCGGTCACCATATTATTTTATTTGTGGGAAGTCTTTAGGAAGGTTCAGTGCAGGCGCCTATAGTAGTTTTGTATGTATCCGATGCGTGCAGTTTGAGCTACAGCGCCTTGGAAAGGCCGTTTTTAGCGGTTTTGGAGTACTCTGAATTGATGTTTCTAACGTACGTGATATTTTGAAAGTACTTAACAGCTCTCGCCTGAAGTGTGTGTTCTTTTCGTAGATCAGCACGTTGGACGCGCGCTTAATAGTTTGTTTGAAAAACGTGTATTTCGAACACTCTGCAACGCAGTTCAAGCGCCAGGTAGACGGGCGCCTTAAAGGTCGGGTAAGAATAAAAAAACGTGTACGTATTGAAATCAAAGAAGGTGTTCATTATGTCAGTGTTCATAGTCATCGTGTACGTGAGAGTCCTGGCACACACTGTAACCACGAACCATGCCATGTAGAATACCCACTTCCATTTCGACACGTACACGTTTTTTTCATCGTAATCCGGTCTTCAGGGATTGCGTGAGGTGGTCGTACCTTCCTTGTCGTAGAGCCGGAAGGCCTCCTTTAGCTCCTGCTGCATGGCTTCCGCATCCTCCTCAATGAGGAACCTCGCAGCCAACTGCACGAACTCCTGGAACTCCAGCTCTCCAGATCCTGCCGAAAAGGACACTCATTTATGTGGACACTCTTCTAGAAACAAAAAAAAAAAAAAAGTTTTTTAACTGTTCCAAATCCACAAATCTGTCCTGCAGATATGTTGAAGCTACTCCACATGTATCAAGGAGATTCTGCTGACCGTTTTAGTTGATGGCACTCACTGATTAAACAGTTGCTGATCCACACTGAATGCCATTGACCTGGAGGTAAAACCTCAGCGCTTTCCACTGATGCGCCAGTAGATAGGAGCTAATTAACTGGAGATTTAGTAAAATATGTATACTGATTGGAATCACTGACTCAGGCATAAGTCATGTTATTCTATTTTGGAACTTTTCCGTTTTAAGTGCGCAGAGGAATTCTTATAATGATAATAAAGGCTGTCTCAGGAACGAGTGCACTTTACTGACAATTCTGAAAATAGTATTTTCTAGTTACTTACATGGCAAAATATTCTCTGTCCACCTATTGGGCAGGTCAGCAGCCAGCTGAGTGCATTTATGAGGTGGGGAGATACGTCATTGTATCCACGGAAACACCTGTAAACTGAACTTTCTTCAGAACTGTCAAAAAAGTTGCAAACGTTCGTGTGACTGAATATAATATAAAATATGTATTAAATTTGACTAATTTCAATAACATATTAATAACGGTTCACCGCAACAGGCAGTGTTTTGACTGTTTTAATAGAACTGTGAAAATACCTTAAATTATATTCGTGGTTATAAAATATTTTATTTAATTAGGTGCCATGAAACGTTATTAATGCCCCTTCGACTAAGTTTTAACATATGTACAAAACTTTCAAATTACACAAAAATAATTAAAAATCTACAAATACATAGGTCATGATTTAAATAAATGTTTTTCCTAAAACAGTTTTTAATATTTCTTTAAAAATTTCATATAAATTTAGAATAACAAGCAGTCTGTGTCTGGGTATGTGTGTTTGTGCCATAGCAAACAAAACTTTCCAAACTTTTTCTCAGCCTATTAATAAATATGTCTTCATATTTTCATAGTTGGTATTAAAAGTAATGCGATAATTACCTTGGCCGCAAAAGTCTGCGTATTTTTAGTTGTTTTCGGTCTTTTGAGATCTGCGATTGTAGATTTATTTATGTTCAAACCCACGTTTTGGGCTATGCTCAAATAAAAAAAAAATGTTAATAATGTTCACCATCAGCTATAATAAATGGCTGTCAATAATTTCACAGCTTTTCCCCGTAATAAATATTGCCGCGCTGATTTTTATTTATACGATTTTCGCTTGTTAGCATCGCCTTTTTAATCTCTGGAAGATATTAGGTAAAATAATTATAACTCTCTGTTCAACTTATTTCCCAACCTTGCTATATATGACGCTGACATAAAAAAAGCTTCTTATCTTCTAATTTTTTAAACCGGACTAACGACGCAGAACATCCAAGCCCACGCGATTATAAATAATGTCAGTGATGTCGTGATTAAATCAAACTAGTATTTAGATCTTGCGAGATGTGACAACATATAATCCACGCGATTATAAATAATGTCAGTGATGTCGTGATTAAATCAAACTAGTATTTAGATCTTGCGAGATGTGGCAACATATAATATACCCTCCTATTTATTTTAACGCGTTTCTCAATTAATCATAGTTTTAAGAAGCGCTATCGGATCACACTCTTATTAGTAAAAACACAGTCCTAAACAGTAAACTGAAGAGTACATAAAATTTAAACTTTTTGGCTTTTTATTTAAAAATATTTTATTATACTAACTTTTCTAAGTGTTTGGAATCATTTTCGAGTGCCGTTGTTCCACTCATATTCTGACGACTGACATGTTGTTTTCAAAAATATACGTACGTATGAATAATTTCTTCATTAAGTGAAACTTCGAAGAATTGTAGATATTTTATAGATTTTATACCATCTAATATTTACGCATCCGCTGTAGTCCATAAGAAAACGATTTGGTTTTAACAACAGCTGGCATACGAGCACAAGTTATGTTGTGAAATATTGTTGCCGCCGAAAACTACTTTTTATAATGTACGTCGTTTTGCTGTGCGTCCTTGTACTCCTTGCAGTTGAGAATATATTCCTAATAGCCCATTATTATATTTTAAAGTTAAACCATTTTGACGGCATGCATAAGGAAAGTAATAGGCTTTCATTCCATGGGAATGTAAACCAAATATGTCGCTAGGTGTTTCAAACTTTTCGTTATTTTTTGCTTTCGGAAAAGCGGTTGGCACACTATTTGTTAATGTTAAGCCAACGTTGGTCATTACACAATAACTTTTTCAATATAACGGAAATGGAAATTATTCCATGCGAAAGTTTTAATGAACGACAGCAATAAAGTATGTTAATCATGACGGTTTAAGAAAATAGCATCTTCAAAATTCATAAATAAATAAAAATATTAATTTATTTACTATTAATTGAATAACATTTTTTTCGAATTTTTTAAAATAATAATAGTTCAGAATTAAGAGTTTTTTTAATTATTGTTGATCTGAATTCATGAGATTTGAAATTTAAGTACTGTGAGGATCTGTATTTTGTTTGAAAGGAAAACGTGGTGTGCAAGATAACGGTATGTTGATTTTGATTATAATTAATATCTTTGACCAAAACTGTTATTATAGTGGGGTTATAACTATAAGGAATTCACATATCTTCAATTATATCAAATTACTTACAATGACGCATTCTGCGTCCCTATATTTTATTCGTCAGAACACACGCTCTGGCGGTGCTCGCAGCAGGACAACCGCAATAAGGATGAAGGGTTTTGTGGACGTGCCGGAAGAGGGACACCAGGAGCCTCGCAGCTGCTAAGGCACGCTGCCAAAGGTTTCGGCACGTGCAACTGTTCCTGCACGTGCAGACGACATCCGGAGACAACGGAAAGAACCAGGGCGCGGCCACAGCCGCATTTTGCAGCTGCCCAAGGGACACAGAGATCCCACCACCAGCTGCGCCTGTCCCGGGCTTATACCGCAATAAACCATGAGAGCTTTTAGCAGACGTGCGTGCAGAATGGGACAATAAACTTCCAGGCCAGAACCAAGGGACGACGCCAGGCTGGCTGCGGACCACACGAGCAGCGGCCACGTGTTTTATGACCCGGAGGGCCGACAAGCACCCCGGACACGTGCAGCAGAGACGGGGCAAGTTGAATATGGTGATGGACGCTACAAAACCACACGAAGGGGGGAGCAACAGGGCAGTCAGTTGAGAGATGTCGAGTCAGTCAGTCGCGGATCGAGCAGTCAATCAGTCAGTCGGAGTCAGTCGAGGATCGAGAATGCATCACGACGTCGACCTCAGTCGGAGGCCGTCAAGCGGGACGTGCGGCGGGAAGCATCCGAGAAAAGTCAGTCAGACTTCGTCAAACGCAGAGTCCTGCGTTGGACCCGGGAAGAAGGAACTTCGAAGCCAGGCGCCGAGACGCCCACCAAGTTCGAGAGCAGTTCCAAGCCGCCAGCCGAGGGAATTCAGCGCTGCAGTGTCAGATAAGTAGTTCTACACCAAGTGCGAAGAATCTTCCCCCCCCCCCCCACGACGCCAGTCGCGGCGTCAAACCATACGTAGCCTACATGGGAAAAGGGAGGGAGTTTGTCTCTTGAGTTCATGTACCAGTTAACCTGTTCAAGCAACAATAAAACTCGATTATATGAACTCACACAAAGCCAGTGTAATTTATTAGTAAATTGGCCCTAGAGACAACAGTGGTGACGTATTCCTACGCCCTATCACTGAGGGCTAGCATCATGTGCTGGCGCCTCACGCCGCAGAGCAGAATCAATACNGAGCAGTTCCAAGCCGCCAGCCGAGGGAATTCAGCGCTGCAGTGTCAGATAAGTAGTTCTACACCAAGTGCGAAGGATCTCCCCCCCCCCACCCCGAAGGCCGGTCGCGGTGTCAAGCCATACGTAGCCTACATGGAAAAAGGGCAGGGGAGTTTTTTCTCGTGAGTTCATGTACCAGTTAACCTGTTCAAGCAACAATAAAACTCGATTATATGAACTCACACAAAGCCAGTGTAATTTATTAGTAAATTGGCCCTAGAGACAACAGTGTCGACGTATTCCTACGCCCTATCACTGAGGGCTAGCATCATGTGCTGGCGCCTCACGCCGCAGAGCAGAATCAATACCTACTTCCAAACTTCAGCATTTGGCAGGTATCAACAATAATTGCAAATTTTTATCAGTAATACAAGAATTATTTTTTTCAAACAAAATCACTTGTCAGTTTACATTTTTATAAAATTTTATTTTAAATTTTTTCTTCTGCTTTACTTATAATAGAGTAGCAATAAATAATAAAAGGTGATTAAAATGCATTTATACATCTAGAAACTAATTTCGGAACTCAATAATTTTTTCTTCAAAATGTGCGAACCGTAGCCCAGAATCAATAATTGTTCTTTGCAAATTTTATATACACATAATTTTAAAATTGTTAGTATTTGTAATTGTTAATTTTTTATGATCATCTTGATAATGAGTGGTTTCAACTTACGTTTACAATACAGGTTCAAAAATTACAAATACAAGCAGAATTATAATATTTATGTTTATAAATTCGAAGAGAAAAAAATTGCGACTCTACTCTATTTGTTAACTTAACAAAGTTCTATGGCTTCGTGCAAAGATCTACGGAAATTCTGTTCTTCTTTTTCGTGCCTCTTATTGTGCTGGAGTAATAATATGCATTCTACTCGCATGCAATTTTGCCTGGCTCAAAAAAAGAAATCACCACCAATGTGAACCCAAAATAGGATCTCAATCTGAAAATTGTCGTTATCTTTAAATCACACACTATAATAAGCACAGCAAGGCTACATGCATTTCGAAAAATAACATTGATAAAATAAAAGCACAGTGAAACTGAAAATTATAATATGTTCATCGCACTTCAGTCATTTCATGGTAAACTATTTTATTTTATTCATTTATTACTTTCACCCATAGATGGTGTTAAGCAAAAAAAAAAAATTTGTTTGTAACTCGGTGAGCGAAATCACATTTCTACACAGTATGAATCAATATCACAATTTCTGAGAATTTTCCTTGCATCTGAAATAATAACCAAAGCAATTATGAATGATCTGACAAATTCAAACCAAACTTTTATGTCAACAATGTCTATTAGATTCATCAGTAAAGCCTATACATTTCTTGATTTTAGTATTTTTTGTGTGATAATGCCATATGAGAAACCACACCCTTTTTTTGGCCATATCTCAACTAGTGAACCTCATTCCACCCAATTCTGCACAGAAGTGGTGCTACTGTAGCCCATGTAATCTTACATAGCGATTTACAAACATGTTTTCAAAATGATGCCTCTACATACATTTGAAGTTGCTAAAGACAGTCTTCAAAAAGTTTAGATTGGTTACTACCGAAGGTGATGCTCCGAATCCCGCCTCTGTAACGTAAGTTAGCTGCAAACGAGCTCACGGTACGAGAGGTCCTGAGTCCGAGTCCCAGGTAAGATACGTGTGTATTTGTGTCTGTCTCACTAGCATTGCATTTGTTTCTGATTGCGTATCTTATGATAACACTATCAACAAGACGCCATGACCCCCTGTGTGAATTTCTTAATATTCATCAAGATTATTTGCAACCGTGCCGAGGGAAGTAGGCTCGTTAAACATATAGACAACTTCTTGTTATTTATTTCAGTTTTACGTGTAAAATTAAAATTTGTAGATATAATATAGGTAAATTTTCTGTTTAACCAAAAAAAAAAGACAATTTTATGTAAACACAATTATAAAAGGCTTGTGATGCATTACGTATTTAGGAAACAAACCAACACGCCATACACGCAGTGATATCTCAAAGGTTTATATCAAAACAGTGTGAAGAAACCAAGAATTTACAATAACCACAGAGCCTTCCCTTAAGCCCTCCGTATTTAAACAACCTGCTGTGTGTCGGAGAAACAACGTGTTTTATGTCGAAGGCGTGAACAAGAAAGGCGATGATGGCTTCCTAGTAAAACGATGTACTCACATTTAGGAGACCGCGGGTTCACCCCACTTCCCCTAAAGCCTTCTGAAATAACTTTACACAAATTATGAAGAGTTCCCTTACTGATATTTTTTGTACGTAATTAGGACACTAACGATTCCGCTGACAACGATATGTGAACGTAGTTAAATAACCAATTTTATTTATAGATTTATGAGGATATCTTATGGTCTCGTTACAACGTATCTCCGATAATTTTATAGACGTACAAAACCATTAAAAAAGTTACGTCCATAATAGTTCCTCCATAATATAATATTACAAAATTTTTAATTCAAGCATTGTTATGTAAAAATGTCAAAATTTATATCGACACGAAATTTCGTTTTATCTCAAGTGTTTATTGAAGTTACATGAGAGGTATTTTCATCATTTCTTTCAAGTTAGACAGTTGGATTTACCTGTCGTAATCGACTTTATTTTTCGTGAATTTTGATTTTAAATATGATCTAAAAATTAAAATTGAGATAATGGCTAACCGCATTAAAAATGTCCAAGATGATGTTCTCATGACAAACCGATTTCATTAATAACTACTTTCAACTTTGGCTTAACTTATTATTTCGAGTACTTTTGCAAGGATTTTTTTCCGAATGTTTTGAGAAAGAGCGCTTTGTAAATAGCTGTTTTGAGGTATGTTGGAGGGGCCTTGAAATGGCGTTTCTAAAGCGCATCATATATCGAAAGTAACTAACAGGCATAGTCTGAAATGTGCGGTATTTTCGTAGATCAGCAAAGTAGAAACTTTTAATATTTGACTACAATTATTTACATTTATGTGGTTCTTATATAAATATCTTTCAGAACGGCAAATAAAAAAAATCGTGAAATATGGTTTTTACGCGCACAAGAACTGTAAACATGAAAGGTGTTATAGATGACAAACTTATGAGCAAAACCCTGAGGTTTAAACACGAGATGATACAGTATTACTCCCACGTCATTGAGCGATGGGGCAAGTAGAGCTCACGCGAGCCTCGGAGACTGCTTCGGGACGTCCGTAAGGCCGAGACAGAGCAGGGCAGCGCAATGCCGACTCACCATCGGCGTCGACCTCGGCGATGACATCCTTGAGCATCTTGTCGTCGACGTGGTGGCCCACCATCTCCAGGATGGTCCTCACCATGTCCACAGAGATGCAGCCCTTCTTCTCGCGGTCGAACGCCTCGAACGCCTTCCGCAGCACTGCAACACGCCGCCACACACACAGTCACTCACAGGTAGAGTGATGACGCTAGCATACGAGTCTCCGTGTCTTAACAGTCACCTGCTTTTCTACCAACACGACTATCATAAACCAACCCACACACACACACAGTTACTCACAGGTAGAGTGATGACACTTGCATACAAGTCTGCGTTCCTCAATAGTCACCTACTTTTCTACCAACACGACTTTAATAAACCAACACACACACTTACACAGTCACTCACAGGTAGAGTGATGTCACTTGCATACGAGTGTCCCTTTCGCAATAGTCACCTACTTTTCTACGAAAACGGCTATCATAACCCAGGTGGATAAGATTTGAGGTTAAAACACTTTGATGAGTTTTTACCCTTCCTCTAACAAACTTTGATTGCAATTAAAATTAATGCAAATCCCTAAACATATTTTGTAAATTATGATGCAAACAAACAGGCTTTCACAGTTTACCATGTGATTCTGACAGTCATGTCGGTGTCGGATATAAAAATGTTAGGTAAATGCGCAGCATACAACAAATTAGTGTGTCTCATTTTCTTTATGTTGCATCACCTGGCCTACCTCCTCTCAGCAACGCCATGTCGTCCTCGGCTACCACGCATTCAATGATGATAAAACACTTTTGAAATCACACATTGAAAAATATCCCTGCCGATAACTCCTCCGGGTTTATTTGTACTTATCTGCTGAGAGTGAAATAACGCACAGAAAGCGTGCAAGCTCACAGCAATCATGAAGGTGGTAAATATTTTCGTATCATCATTGCAATCTCACCTGTAATGATCAGATATAGTTGCCTTCTGCCGGCAATTACAAGTATATCTAGTAAAGTGTTACAGCAAGCTTGTTTTTTACTTTACAACACAAATATAATCATGCTTAAAGCCTGTGTGCCACCTGCGAGCAGAAAACATGACGTGTTAACCATTGCTAGTCTAGAAATTAAGAAATCTTTATGCACTCTTACAGATACTAGAGTTACTATTCAAGATCTGTTTTCCGGAACATTGGAGGCTTTAGTACTGATGTTGCTGAACCTGATGATGTGTTTGTTAAGCAAGTTTCTGAAGCCCAAGAAAGCTATGTTATTTTGTTTATATATATATATATATATATATACATATATATTTGGTTTTCAAGGTTTGAGCAGTAATCCGGATAGTGGACTGTAATACGCCTAGTGTTGCTGTTTGTTAAATTAACCAAATTTATGTTCGTGATATACTATGTTATGACGCCTGATTCAAGCTTGCTGCAAACTTTAAGGCCCCTCAGTAGCATCATCGCCTTGCATTAATTTTTAATCAAGCTTTTTATGACAAGGAAGCCAGTTTGCTTTACAAACGAGAAAGTTTGAATGAAGCTAACTAAGTCAACACCCATCAAACTTGTAGCAAGGTTAAATTGTAGAACTAGCCTTGGAAAGCTGTAAGAATATTTCAAGCGACCTGCCAGCTTGTCTTTAGAAATAACGTGGCAGACATTTGAAGATTTAATCAAGACAAACTTGAATCGCATATAATTAGACGAACTATTTCGGAAAGGTAAATTCAAATCAATTCGCCAGCTTCCCGCAAGCCTATTTCTTAACTGTGCAAAATAATCTTGCTTCAAACTTCATGCGAAATTTCTCTGCTGTTGGAGGCAGCATACGAGGGTAGAAAGAAACGGATTTTTCCAATGAATTCACACCCGAGGTCATATCGGAGTATGAAGGCGCAATTGACCGTGACGCAGCATCGGCGGTAGTACGCAGCTTTCAGTACTGGAGTGTAGAGCAGGTTGCCTACCGCAAGGCATCCTGCAAATCAGCAGCTTTAACTCACGTATGCGCGTACAGTCGCGTATTCTGAGTCGTTGCGGCATTGTTATCATCAACTGCTCTTTGCTTGATGACCTCAGACATAGTTTTACCGGTGTTTTTTCTGTATATAGATATTGAAGAAGCAATTCAGGAGGAAGATTACTATATGTATACATACACCAACAGCAATTAAGAAACGCATATATTAAAATTTAATTTAAAATGTAGACACGTTTTTAAAAATGTTAGAACATAAATGTCCATAGCATTTTATGTTATATTGCTTTTTAGACGGCAGAGTAACATTTTCCGTAATATTTTTGTGACAGTGTTTACAACAATTTCAGGAGGCTACACGAGCACTGCATTTGAAACACTCCATAGTCACATGGCTATGTCGATTTAGGTAAGAGGCAAAAAAATGCACTGTGTCCAGAAAACATAAAGTAATCACCACTTTTCAAGGTGTTTAATTAATAGCGAAACCTTCATATGTATCAATTGGAGTATTGTATTGGCAGATGTCGTCCGCAAATGTCAAGACTTGATAATAAACTGCCAAGTTATACACGAAATGTATATTTAAGTGTTATATGTGTGGTTTGAAATGAACCAATTTTACAAGTCTTTAATCCTGAGCAAGAAATAAACAAGGAAAAATATCGCAAACATAAATTTAAATGTTTTTCGCCAGGACTGTAGACGATGCATAAATAACTGTGGTCTTAACATAAAAAGGACTCACGTGTTTCGTCTGGTGTCAAACAATGTCACAAATTCACCGAACTCTAGGTTTATTTAGTGCCTCAACACTGCCAGTAGAACAACTTTTCCGAAACATTTTTATTTCTTTAAGAAACCTTTTATCACCGTCAGCTGAAATTTCGTAAATTTGCTACTTTCTGAGACTTGAATCAGAGTTATATTTTAAATTAAAATACTTATCTTGGTAGATGTTTATAGAGCAATCATGTGTAGCAAAATAAAACGACAAGAAATATGAATTAGGAAATTTTTGATTTTTGTTCATAATGATATAAATACCGTTTGCGGCTCAAATGAGCGTAAATGTAGAGCCCTGAAAATGTGATAAAGTTGTTTTTGCATATTTTGAAAGTGAAAAGAAGTTAAAGATTTCTATGCAGTTCTCAATGTTATAAGGCATTCAGCAGTTAGACGAATGTAGTTATTCTTTTTTTTGGATTGTATTTCAGGCCGCTTAAAATTCAAATTTCGTCATATTTGAAGTATTTGCTTAAAATTAAATATAATGTGGGAAAAGTGGAATTGATAATATATATATTTAATGTAAAAATAATAAATTAAATGGAAAATACTCATTATAAGTTTATTTCACCAAAACTGCATTAAGTTTGCTTTGAAATAATCCTTCGAAATCTACTGTAAATACCTACTGTAAATATCTACTGTAATATACATATTAACAATGAAATCCCTAGCATGATTCGGATACGGTCTAAGAAGGACCGAAATGGAATATCTAAATATGGACTAAGGTACTTACGGGCAATCTGTTCCATCGGTAGGTCATCCTGCAAACAGAAGAGCAAACGTGATTTAGTATTTAGTAATTCCATGACTTTTCACTGCCAAAATAATATTCTAAATCAATAAATTTCTTATAAAGCCACATATATTATATTTATTTTTACAAGTAAGCAGATTTCATTTATAACATTGTACAAGACCAAGAATATGCATGTCACCAGTAGTACGAACTAATTTACTAAACATCATTATTTCATCACCTAACTCAATCTGCACTTTCTTCCTAGAATACAATACATGGGCCTGAGCTATATATAGACACAAGAGCAGTTTGATTTATTACAGTCTCGTGAAGCGCAAAAGTTTTCCAATATATAATATCACGAACATCAATTTGGTTAATATAATTAACAGCAACACCAGGATTACTATGCGAACGACGATTGAAACACATCATGATATATTTATTACATATATTCAGAAAAAACGCAAGCATCATTATGTGAAGTTACCAAGTTTCTCCAGCGTTACGGTTGTATGATTGTCGGGCATTTGAGAAGTGGTTGGTTCAGTTCATTGCGACATGAAAGAAATTAGTTTTCGTCCAGTGACTTTTCATCCCCAAAAAAAAAAACCGTTTCAGTTAGTATCGTTAAGAGAAGGAAGCATCCGGTGTGTATTTTCATGGGTCCAAAACGTTCAAAGGTTGTAGAAATGAGAATGATATTTCACGGAGATTAGCAAACTAAATATGACGGCACCGTCTAGCTCACAGTATTATGTCTGCCCGGGATCATGAAGCCCGGTAGCCCTAAGGGTCCCCCTGGCATGCCTTATCATCATCATTATAGTCTCTACGCACAAAGCACATGACTGGCGCCAATATTACTCGTGGCAGCTTGCCTCCATGAAACCGCCAGAGGCGACTACATCATTTTCCAGCGTAAGTACACGTGCATGTGTTAAGCGATTTTGGTTTTAGAGAATATCCTTGACAGAAATTAATAGGAAATTGTATCATGCTAGATTTTTATTATTTTTATTAATTGCGCTTTTAAATTATTTTTAAGTTTTATTATGCACAGGCAACTATATAATTTTTTATATTTATTGTTGTCCGTTATTTTACGTAAAAATCCATTATTTTGTCCACTACAGATTCGAATGTGCAGACATTAAATATAATTTTTTTTGTGATAACTAAATACCCAAGTAATAGAAATAACCTGACCATTACTATAAGTCCAGTTACAACGGGTTTAATTTTGATTTGTAGTTATAAATACTTTTAGTCAAAAACGCTAATCCAAAGAGTTCAACCCATTAAGTAATGTTTTTACTTTCGTTGGTTCGTTGTGTGGTTATGTTGTGACGTAAGACACGTGTAACTGATCGGCTCTCAAGACCTCGCTGTTAATAGCCGCCCAAATATTTTCACTCACTCAGGTGTAATGAACTTGACGAAAATTTGCTTGAAACTCACAAGCCCCCAGGATTGTGTTATGATTGTATCTGAAACTGAGTGTCTGATCTTTTTACTCTCTGTCTGGTCTTTAAGACGCATTAACACTTTAACGATAATGTCAAATTATATAATTATATTCCTGCTGTGATCATTTTCAACGCACGTCAGTGGCCTTGAATCTTAATGTAATATTATAAATGTCAGTTTAAACAGATTAGAGACGGAAATAGGTAGCGTATTCACGGATTCAGAAATGAAATTTTTCTTTAACGCTATTGGTAATCGCATTTATACTGAACACATTTTACATTTAATAACAGCTTAGCGTCTGAAGCTCTACGAATCTTTTGACGTCCTGGGATGACGCCATCCGTAACAGATACGTTAGAAGAAGAGCGTTAAAAAAAAGTATGGGCAACGAAACAAGCTGTTGGGAGACAGTGTGAATGATGAGACACAGTACGAAAATGCAAATAGAATAAAAACGAGGGGATTCGGGTATCTGAAGAGGACAGAAAAGAAACGGTTGCCAAGTATAAAGTTAGAAGTAAAAATAAAAGACTGGCAAATACCCACAAGAACATAAGACAGAATGACGGTTAGAGGGCACGGAGAACTAGAAAGAGAGGGAGAGAATAAGAGAGAGAGAGAGAAAGATAGTGTGTGTGTGTGTGTGTGTGTGTGTGTAAGTATGTGCGCGCGCGCGTTTGTTTGAGCATCTTGGCTTCGTACAAACCAGAAGAAAGAACGAATTTCAAACTGTGTACCCTGTACTTCTATTATATGAAAATCAATCATAAAATTAATTCACTTTCATAAAAAACTTTGCAACTCTATTAGGGAAGAATGTGGCATTTAAAAAGTAGTTTACAAATTTAGACCGACTATCATTGTTTGAAATTAGGCCATGCGCGCAGGAAAAATATTTTCATATAAAAAAAAATAAAGGAAGATTTTTTTTCACACGTATTTTTGTCAAAAAAAAAGTAAGAAGACTTTTTTTACTCCAATAAAAATTTTAATGTGTGGTTACAATTTCATCAATATTACACACGTTAAATTAAAAAAATTACCCTCCTGCTTTAACTGAAATATTAAAATGAGTTTTCAAGCCTGCTTCAAAGAATTGGGAATTAGTTAAAATTAAAATTTTTATCACTAGTAATGTGAAGTCACTTTCAAAGTAATACTTTAATCTATTCAATGTATCTTCATATATTATAAATAAAACCTTCGGAAACTCTCCCGATTTAAGACATTGACTGCTGTTTCATAAAAATTTAATACATAGGTGTTTTATACTTTAATTTACTTTTAAATATCTTCTATTATTATTAAAAGAAGCGTTTACTTATTCATTGCCAACAAATTGTAACATGCATTTCAAAGTCATTCTGAATTCAAAACAGGGAGAAAAGTGTTGCGTTGCTAAAAGCCAGTATGAAATATTTATTTTACTGTATACGTGATGTGTAACGTGTTTATATGTTTTTACGGTTATTTTTCGCAAGGTTAACCTTAAGGGCTAAATTTAGGTTTTCAGATATGCGAATATAGAAACACGATATTTGTTGTGAGAAAAAATATTTACTTTTCATTGCCGATTCAGCGCACATATATGGTGCATTGTTTCCTCCTTAAAATTTTCGTTGAAGATTTTTTAATTTTTGGTTATCCGTGGCGGAATGTAACGAAGTTAGTAGCCTGAAATTAGGCCTTCTGCAGGGCTTCAGATTTGTTTGTATATACCACGAATAAGTCATAATGTTTTGAGTAATTCACTGCGTATAACAAAGAGTATTATTAGAATGATATAAAAATAGGATACGCTAATAATCAGTGGACAAACTCGAGGGAGACGTCTCTAGTTCAGACCAGAAGGAATAATGGGTGATGTGAGAAGTGATAAGTTGGAATGGAGGATAGGCATGCAACGGGATAACCTCGGGAAAACCGCTTCCCCCGCCAGTGTTGCCAGATAGTGGCAAATTTTCCGCTTTCAGGAGAATTTCAGTAGCTGGTGAAAACAGATTTAAACAAGTAGTAAAAACAGAACATTTTGAAATTGTTGCATATGATTGTTACTTCTCGCTGGAGTTGCGTAATCAAGACCGCTATACAAACGAAAACCAGGATATAATACACGTTAATGTTCAATATTTCCGGCATCGTAATATTTTAGTTAGAATGTTTGACTTAGGATAAAGTTCTGTAAAATGTAAATTTTTAAAAATTCATTAGGTAAATTAATTTAAATTAGTACTTTTTCTGGTATTTAAAAAACAACCATCGTTAAATGCAAAACTACCTTTGTAGAGGCAGAGGCATAAGACATCCAATATTTGAGGGAAATTATTTGCTGAATGTAGCCACGTTAGTTATCAAGATGTTAGTAAATGCAATTTTTATTGTGTTTTCCAAATGATCGAAATTATGCAAGTCGTAAAGTTTATATATTTATTTACTCCTTTGCTAGTTTTGCGTAAACGGTAATTTTGGAAGTATTGCGGGAAATTTTGCCCTGCGTTTAGCAGGGCATTTGTCATCAGATAATGTGGCAGCACTGACGCGAACCACGGCAGTTTCCGTAACACTACTATTCGTGAAAACAGCTGTCAAAATTTCTCGCAAATCCGGTTACTGGATTTCAAAAAGAGAACCGAAAAGTGGAAATTTTGTCTTACTACTGAGACAACTCTGACTTTAAAGAAATTTTCATAGGCATTTCTAAGGATTATAATTCTAAGATTAAGAATTTCAAAGGTAATAGTTTGGCAAGAAAAATTTTCTCCGACAGGTAGCATTGATTTGTGCATGTGTATAAATTTTTTTTTTGGTTTTGCTTGTAAACAAATGAGGTAGTTACAGTTATATATATATATATATATATATATATATATATATATATATA
>NQII01003955.1:152076-198908 GCA_002778355.1 Clitarchus hookeri
GCTGTGTTATATCCCACGTTCTTTGGACTAGAGTGGAAAGTTAAAGAAATATGTCCACATGTTTTTTGAGATTTTGTTGTAAAACTGTAAGTAGCTTAAGTTCTCATTACAATATATTATTTAAAAATGAAAACAGAGTCTAAAAGTTGCTTCTGATGGCAGCAAAATTTTATTTGTTACTAAACTAGTAACTTATTATTATATAATAAGATTGCATACGAACGCTCGATGCCGAACACATCTGGGGCCGCGGTAGTGTAGTGGTCAGATTAGCCTTCCGCACAGGCGAATAAAGTTCTATTCCCGGCTGGTAAACTCTAGAATTTTCGCACCTGGGCAATGCCTCTGGCCAGGCGGTTTTCTCGGGATCTCCCATTTTCCCCACTCTTGCATTCCGGCGCTGCTCAAATATCCACCTTGCTTCAACTCCATCAAATCTGAATACTTTTTCGTTTAGTGCCACTCAAATTACTCCAGTTTATCTACCACCAGCTGGAATGGGACCTCTTGAAAACACCAGCGGACCTGGTGGTCCTATGCCAAACTCTCCTAAAGGGAATATTGTTTTGTTCCTAACTTGATCATAATAAAACTTAGCTGTTTCAATGGGCACTTCTGAAAATGCCAGCTTAACGTATACTTTTAAACCTTCCGCAAACAAAATATGAACGTCTCCCTGAGCCCGCTAACCTTATTCACGCGTCAACAGAGAGCAACTTTCAAACTCTCACAAACATAAATACGTTATATGTACTTATAGTATTACTTTAATGTGCACAAAAAAAACTGAGTTAGATAAGTTTAGCGTCCACAGATTTAAAGACAACGCTGTTAGTATGAGGTTATCACACAACAATAGATTTCGTAATCTGCTGACAACTTAAAAAAAGGATTATTATAATTAGTGCTTACGTTAAAATATACGCAGATCCTCAAAGTGGTTTTAAAAGTGGTCGATTATCCGTGTACCTATTTTAAATACATGTTATTGTACAATGTTTACACTCGTATCTTTTCGCTCGGGCTAAACAATAATTTGACATAAAATTAACTTTAACTTTGTTCTGTTTTGAGCTGGCGACAGTTGTTTAAGAAGTTTTCTTCACAACTAATTTACGTGCTCTCACACTTAGAAAAAAAAACTCCTGCTAAATAATCATCTGAATTTGTGTTGTAAGCTGTTCTCAGAAACTGGAGATTTGCCTATTACTACTGGTTGATCGTCTTTTGGAATTTGTAGTCATTCTCATGCAAATTAAACACCGGGAAAGGTTCTTATGCCACAGGGAATGTATAAGTTGGCGCTTTTTTTTTTCAACCCGGATTTGAAAATGAAACCCTAAAACTGTAGATAAGCGAGAAGGTAATAACGAGGGCCGGTACGGATGCAAATACTGTAATCTTGCAGGCAATACTTATTTAAGTACATGCTTTGTTAAGCGTTTATACTACAAAAACTTCTATCTTAGACCATATAGTACATAAATATTTAATTACGTATTTTCTGAAACCTTCCTAAAGTTCTACTTTCAGGCCATTCCTCCGTCTCATGCAAGCTAACCTTGACTAAGTCTAACAAATTTTCCAAATGGGCAAACACACAGCATACGTAAGCATTGACTTTAACACTTTTTTGCATGAAAACTGTTTTTTACTAGGCATTGCAAACACACCTACTTTCGCATTTTTTATAAATATTAATTGTAAATGAAATATTGTTGTTTGTAGTTGAAATGTAAGTAGGAGTGTAATTAAAACAAAAACTAAAACTCTTTAATTCTAACAAAAGTGTAAAGCGTTTGTGACACATGACATACATACGTATTTAGCAAGCAACCGAACACCTCATCCATGGGGAGATTTTAAATGTTTGATTCAAAAAGTGTGAAGTTATCGCGAATTGACTATAGCTTGTTTCTTCGTGCGGTAGTATACCTGTACCGCTCAGTATTTTTTTTCCAAGTAATTTTTATCCCAATCCAGACAACTGCTATAACATGTTCGTTCTAGGTACGTAGCCAATTAGATTTAAGTGCTAAATATCAGCATAAATGAAATAAATATAATTTGTGTTCTTTTCATATACTCTTTTGAATAGGCAAGTGAAAAAAAAAAAACTTTTTTTCATATTATGTTTGCGACTCGCCTTTCGACAGGTGAGCAGTGTGGAAATGCCCCTTATACAAAATAAACGTAAGGATGTTGATTTTTTCTTAAATATTTTGAGTTTCTAGTTGGAAACACGCCAATATAATGGCCCCGATAGAATTTTCCCGTCAGAAATAATACCATAAATATGCCCGTTGCAGCAGGCAGTAAGAAAGTCGGAGTATGCATTCACTATGACGTGACTTATATTTGCCGTCTATAATATCTTCACGGTTTCTTCACACTTTCTGAATCAAACGTTTCAAAAATCATCCCGTGCTAGAAGTGTTTTGGTTATTTCCTACGTATGTTGTATCAAAAGCGTTTTATACTTCTGTTAACATAAAAGCAACTTACTTTCGGTTAAACTGAATTTTAATTTTTATTTTATCTGCATATTACAATAATTCATATATTTTTAATACAATTAAATAAAGGGAGAAAATTGGTGTGTTGGTAATGCCTAGTAAGAAATTGTTACTATGCAAAATATTGTTTAATTGAGTGCGCACGAATGCGGTGCGTTGTCCCTTTCAGTGTCGTTTTATAGACTATGATTATCTTTGCTTGCGTGAGGTGGATGGAAAGCCTGAAGGTATAAATTAATCAGGGCTCCAGAAAAGTTTGAAGTTACCGTGAATTTACTATAGGCACGAATTACAACGGATTCAGCACGGTTAGCGACACTGAGCTTCTGATGACGTTGGAAGACTCTAAACTTCTGCTTCAAAGCGACAAACTTTGACAGTCAAACAAGTTATCTGTGCTTACTTACAATTAAATTTGCTGCTGCAGGTCACTCGCTTATCATTTCACCGATTCCTATACGGTGTGTTCTTTTCCTAAATATCTGAAACTGCAGGGGATATTTCGTCACTGGTATAAAATCAGGTACTCGATTTTTAGAGTGAAACCAAGAAAATAATTCTCAGAAATACCGCCGAAAGCTGAAAACACACAACACACTGAAAAAAAAATGAAACGTATTTTCCAAGTTTTACAACCTGTTAACGAAATAATCTGCGTGGCTACGGAGTTGCTACTTACTCATATATTACAGAAAACGACAGTCGTAAATAGCAACGACACAGTTATTGTTGAAGAGACGCTACAATTGTGGCATAGTTGCCAAAATGATAGGATGCAAGTGTCCTCTAGATATTCGATAACCAGCCAACAGAATACTGGAATCTACGTAATTTATATGCATTTTCTTCTTATTGACAGTTGTCTTAAATTTTTCAAAGTGGTAAATCTTGAGGTTGCGATATTTGTGAACGAACCAAAAAAAAATACAGTTGTTATAAATCTTACCTTTTACCACATTCTAAAGAAAATAACCGTTCTGGGAGACAAAAAGTGTAATTTTTTTGTCTCCAAATGATAGATGGGAAATAAGCGTGTTAATGATTCATTTATTTGTGCTTTTTTGCGCAGTTTTTAAGTTGATAATGTACAAAGAAATGCAAACTATCTGAAAAAAATTGTGGGTACAAACGTAAGCTAAAAAAATTTATCATTTCTGACATTAAACTTTACTTGGCAAACGCTGCATTTCCTTAATGCCGAGTACTAACTTTTGCAATGACTGATCAGAATTTTTTTTCGTAGTTGACAGGATTATCCTAAAGTACACACCCAAACTTAATTAGAATACTTGTTATGTTAAATGAGGTAGAAACCATAAGATTATTAGGATGTGCGAAATATATACACACTAGGACATTGCGAATTATAAGAAGTTCTTTGTGTTATCTCTAAAATTAGTGAGACCAAACAATTTCCTGGAAAGTGTCAGCCTGATTCAATATCTTCATTCTGTGTACATTTTAGTACGTGATAACTCCGCCCGTATTTAGTTAACTAGGTGGTACCATGTTATTAACAAACAACACCGTGCTATCCGTGCGTGGTTGATGATTGTTATGACGTAACGATCATGTTTGCATTAAAGTCAAACGAAACGTTCCCTTGCGTAACACACGAAGGGAATAGTTCTGGAGAAAACATACAACGATGGGAAACTAAACGTGATTTTTCAATTACCGCAATTTTTTGTTTGTGTTGCCTTTATTGAAAATATTTCCTTTACTGTAATTGCGTTTTGAGAATAACCGAACGCAAAGGCAGTTTATGGTAATTTCAGCACTTTATAAATCCGTGCTTAGGATCTACTTTTAGATCTAATAAGTACCTTCGTGCCATATTAAAATTAACATTACCATGTGTCTCATCTCTTTATTAATGCGCCAGTGAAATAAAGCCATGAAATTATTAGGAATTTTAAAGTGTTATAAATATTGAAAATCGTCCAATATATATCTAAATGATAAAACAATTTACAAAAGAAATTAATACCAAGCGATGAAGCGTGACATATAAACAATCACAAAATAACAAATCATATATAAGAAAAAAATGTTAAATACAAAAAACATTTCATAATTTTAATATTTTTTAAGTATAAACACTTATTTGGTTATAACATATGTCAAGCAGTAGCCAACGGCTTTACTTTATGTTATATATTTCGTCACGTGTACAATAGTATTTGTTATTATGGCTGTAACAAAACAGAAGTACTTTGTATTTAACATAAGAGTATTCAAAAAATATAAAGTGTAAAATATTTCCTTTCGACGAATATGTTATCTAATATAATGCGTACGAGTAGAACAATATTTGGTACAAATAAAAGATAAGTAAATTGTTGGGGTTCAGCACCCTTAATTACCCTGTGGTGTAGTCTATTCGTGGATTCATCGCACTTTTTAAATCTAATCATTGAAAAATCACTTCATGATTGACGTGTTTGGTTATTTCCTAAATATGTCATATGATTCAAGCGTTTATACTTCTGCTTTCAAAAAAGAACTTTACGTTTGGTTGAACTGAGCGCTTACTTATATAATATCTATAAATTATAATATTTCGCTCATAATTAATATGAATAAAACACAGTGAGAAAACAAGGTGGGTACGAAATAGTTTACATGCAAATAATTATCACACTGAGTGCGCACGAATGCGGTGCGCTGTATATTGGTGTAATTTTATAGACTCGGTTAAAGTTTATTCCACTCAGGTTAGAAAAAAGAAACGAGAGTTCATATGGAAGAGTTTGGCATAGAGAAAATTTTCGTCGCTATGTGCGCAGTGTTCCAAAATGTAACTAGCGATAAAAATTTTAAGCTACGTAAATAATGAAACAGAACAATTTTTCTAAGTTATGAAGTAATTTTGTATTTCCTTTAAGATTGTTGCAATTATACAGTTTCTAAACGTATAAAATATAAATAAATGGCGTGTGCACCCAGGGCAAGGCAACACCCTCCGAGTGACGGTCTTTCCAGTTGGGACCCGTAGGTGACCGTCATCCCCGGGCATGACAGAAATGAAGCCCTAGAATGGAGCGGCGCTGGAATGAAGGAGCGGGGGAAGCGGGAGTGCCCCGGGAGAGCCCGCCGGCAAACGGCATCGTCCAGCACGATCCCCACATGCGAAAGTCCGGGAGCGAACCCGCCGGGGATCGAGCCCGAATCGCCGTGGTGGGAGGCGAGCGCCCTGGACACTACGCCACCGCTGCCCCTTATAAAATAGAAAAAAATATCTGGTTTACATGCAACACCAGCGCTTACCTAGTGGCGGAAATTTTCGGTCCCCAAAATTTTAACATTGATTATTCTACCATGCAGTAGAAAAGAGCTTAGCTCGGGTTAAGCCTTGCTTGCACGTGGCGGAGGAATATCCTGGTAGTAGGACTCGTACAAAACTTCGCAACAGTTAGAAGCAGCCGATAGCGGACAGTAGAGCCGAGGGCTGACTCACCATGGCGAGATGTGCCGCGTAGCTGGGTCCTGTACAGAGGGAAGGACGCCTACAGAGTGTGACGGGGCGAAATACAACTATCTTTATACCCGGCACTTCTCTGGCCGGCGCGAAGGAGAGAGGGTGGGGCACGCACCTCCGAAAGGGGCTATATTTACGCCTGCACCCGCGCGAATCCCGAGGGAAATCACTACAAACGGCTGGCAAAGCGGCTAAAACTGATTCTCTGCCCCCGCCCGCCCCCTCCCGGCGACGGCCAGCGCGAAAAACCCCACGAGCCAGCGCGCTGCTTCGGAGGAGAAGCAAGAATGCGAGCAAGCCAGACCCCCTCCCCCTCCTGGGAGCAAGAAAGTCACAAGTGCTCGCCCCCACCAGCGGATTTCCCGCACGCGATATAGTTAGGGCCAGTGACTTTTCGCGTAAAAATCGGAGCACACGGTAGGCTTCAATACTATATACACACCTCAGCTGTTGTTATACCTCCATTGGCTGCTGGTGCCGTGTCCGTCTTTGACCAAGCCACTCAGGACTAAGTAACTCCGACACTGGGCCTTCGTGATTCGTGCGCAAACGGATAACACGGGCCAGAACATTTTTTTAGCCAATCAAAGAAGCTGGATGACACTACAGTGCTCTGGAATGTATCTTATCTCTAAATATTTTCGCGAAATGTCACTGCCCCTAGCTATAGTTAAGATGCCTGAAAAATTTGCGGATTCATTTAGAGACAAGCGAGAATTGAAAACACTTGTGTTTTTATACCTTTCGCCATTGGTCCACGTGGCGTACGGCACCACCTGGAGAACGCCGGTCCAATCGTCGCCTTCTACCGTTACAGCAGACAACCAATGTGCAGTTAATATATGCATATATGTACACATGGATGTTAAAGTCTAGCATGCAGGTCGTTGAACTCCGGAATTTTTTCAGGTCTCTAGCAATAGTCTATCCACGGCTGCTGAAGTTCTACTCCCAGGATATTCCTCCACCTCGTCTACGCGAATCTTAACCAGGCCAAGAAAATTACGTGAGAGGGACAACGCACCGCGTTCGTGTGTGCGACTGGCGTGTTGGTGATGCGCAGTATGCAATAGTCAATATGCAAAATATTATTACACTGGGTCGTCAGGACTGCGGTGCGTTTTCGCTTTGGCGTAATTTTTTATATTTAGTTAAGCGTTGTTTGCATGAGCATAATGAATATGCTGGAAGTTGAACTTCAGTAGCGCTGCAGAAAATTTGCAAGTAACCACGAATAGACGATATAATAATTACGTTTAGTTGTCTTGCAAAATTTCCAAACAATCACGTGATTAGTAGTAAATAGGGAGGCCTCACGAATCCCTGAACAAAAAGGGGAAAGGGAGCGAATTCGTGTGTAACGTGTGATATAAAGACAGAGATAATGAAAGGGAACAAACCAATCTGAATTATTGGACACGTTAAAACTCAAATAATCCAACTTGTAGAGCTGACACATAATAAAAGTTATTTACAAATGTTTCCCTTTCTTCTAAATATATATATATAACATAGTGAAGTTCTATAATTTCGCTTCCATATAAATAGTGACAAAATTTTAATTTGACTGGAATCGTTAATTTTTAAACTTGCTCAATTTCGTACCTACTATCCAAAATGGATGGCCAAAAATCATATAATTTCTAAAGAATATTTAGTAAGAAGCTTAAGATGACAGAAATGCCCTTCTGAATGAGCTTTTAAAATATGAGTTCACTTCAATGTTTGGATTCTGGGGAAACCTCTATATTGCATTCGTGGTTTCTTCCGACTTTTCTGAGTCCCTGCTAAAGTTCTACATTTATGATTTTCTTCAGTGTCATGCAAACAAATCCTAGCTTACTCTAGAAAATTAAACAACTTACGGTGCACCTAATTTGAGCACACTCAGTTTATTAATATTTTTGAACGAGAACTATTTAATACCAGGAATTACCAACACATTTATTTTCTTTCTGTGTTAATTCACATAAATGAGAAATTACAATTTTCTAATTTGAACATAAAATATAAGCGAAAATTCAATGCAACCTAAAACAGTCACTTTTGTAAAAACATAAGTATAAAACGCGTGCGAAAAAGGGTATATCTGGGAAAGAGTTGAACACACCATTTATGGAGTGATTATTCAAAGGTTTGATTCATAAGTGTAATGATAGAGTCAGTGAACTATAGCCGTACAGGCAAGTACTTGTAGAAAGCATATATATATATATGGCAGCTAGTAACCAGGCAACAGCAAATAATGAAATAAAGACGTATTTGTAGTAAATAATATTGTTCGTGTATGTGTAATCGTTAACATTATTTTTTCAATGTTATTTCGTTTTGATTTTAGAGAATGCGANGGGGGGGGGGGGAGGCCAAATTCACCTTTCATAATTCCTTTGCTGAGAACGGCCCTGGTAACAATCTAACAATTTCCATTACTTTAATAATTTGTAAGCTAGAATCCACATCTATGTATGCTCCAGCCACATCTACGTCATTTACTGGTTACGCCTTCTGTGAGTTAAATGTTTTACGTCGGACCAGTTTGCTTGGAATCGTCAGTTCTTTGCAGGTTTGTCACATCGGCTCATAATTTTTGGTGGCATGTGTAATAATCAGAATAAAGATATTTTGCGATAATATTTTGAGTTTACGTATGTATAAAAAATTGCGCTTTAGGATTGCGTTTATTGCTAGCAGATGGATTTTCTGACTACCCTACATTATAACTGGAACTGATTCACTGACGTCAAGTTCTGCCACAATAAAATGGCGGAAATGCTTGTGATGTAGACAAGATGCTAATGAAGAAAGGAATGCGTCAAGAGTGAACAAAATGTCTTCAAATATCACTGGCTGTAAAATTAAATTGTAATCAGCGTGAAGATTATTTTTAAGAAAAGGGGGAGGGGGAGTATTCCAGGAAGTTTCCGCTTTCATTATGTTTTTCCCTTGCTCATATTTTTTATAATTATGTCCTTGCCAGGAAAAGTGATTTCCATCCTTAAAGAATAATAATGCATGACGACTGATGAGACGAATCGTTTCCCCTAGTACAAATTATAACGACTTTTGACGTCTGCGTCACATGTCAATTACTGCTTGGAAAACATAGGAGGCCACAGGCGACTAAGATAAGATGCTAAAAGTCTATTTTTAAAGTAATATACAGGATGAATATAAAAGAATACCTCAACTTTGAAGGTCTATAATATCAAAATGAAACAACCTACAACCTTGATTGACCAATCCAATGAAGCGTGGAACCGTGAAGGTTGTTAATCATACATTCATAAATGTACAATGTGACCATCATGAGCGGCCCGAACGACATCTACACGATAATCGAACAGGTTCCACGCTCTTGTCAGCATGTCCGGTGTTACGGTTAGAATGGCGTTCGTAACTCTCTGTTTGAGGGGGTGAGGGGGAAGCGAGCTCGCATTCAATACGTCAATGTGAAGGGGCGGTCTGATGATTCCTTTATGGTGCGCCGCCCCATTGGCACCTAGCTGTTCGCGGATACCTGAACGAGGCGTTGCCGCAATGCTGGATTGGTCGACGAGCAGCTGGTGACTATGCTCTTCATCACTGGCCCCCAAGAAACCCGGATCTTACCCAGTGCGATTTTTTTCTATGGGGGCAAATAAAGGATCATGTGCTTCGTCCACCATTGCCGGCTAACATTAACGACCTCAAAACGAGAACTACCATGACAAAGTGTAACGAATTTAGGACGTGCCTATATTTCCTTCAGCAATGTATAGTTCCTGTGGGATACAATTGCATCCGCCGCATTACCATAACAAAGGAATCATATCTCAAAGTACACAGTTTTGGAGAAATAATGTTTTCATGAATGCGAACCATCGCGTTAACGACACCTCGATGAAAGTTTCCATGTCTTGCATTACAATATATCTTGAAATTCGTTTCCTCACAAACTGTATTTGTTAGATACGATACTCTTGTTAAAGTTGAGTGCCGTACATGTATATGATGGAAGATTGTTGTATATATGTTTCCCAGGCGTTAAAAAAACGACCTGGTTACGAAAAGAAACACATAGGCTGCTTATTTTGACGGTGGTTGCTCAGGTTACTGTCGAGTTATGTTCGCTACTAGTCTACTTCCTTCCTGCATGGTCTGCAGACTTACACTGATGTGAAATCCCGTAGCTCTTCTCACGACCGTGAAGTTTTAATCAATCCAAATTATTGTGGCGTGCACGTTACGGCGATGGACGTTATCCGAAGTGAACTGACAGAGCTTCGAGAACGAAATTTCCTAACTCCCAATATCTCAACACGGAAAGAGACATGTCTTCTCTCTATGTGAAAATTTATGAGCGGACATATTTTATATACTCCAGTATATCGCAGGGCGCGTAAAATAACGACACCCGCTCATGTAACTGTCAAACATATATTCCGACGGGTGGCACAGATTTTGAAATTTTAAAAGAACCGCGATTGTCTAATATTGTATTGTAGTGTATTGGGTTAAATTTTCGGTGGTGACAAAACCCATATTTCCGGACGTAGCAGTTGGCTCGCGTGTTTCCGCGGTGTGCTCCCATTTCTTAAACTCCCCGCTTCACCACCATCGGCACTATACATTTTAACTCTCTATTTAACTTCAAAAACCAACTGTAGAAAAGAGTAGCGTGTTTCAGAAAATTGCCGTTGTGCACTTTGAATCCCACGCTCTAAGCCCAAATCAGTGATATCAATCAGTACAATCACATTCACTGAAAGTATTTTTGATAAGCTACTGTCCAACTGGAAAATCGAGGATATGAACTGGGTACAAGTGACTTGTGGGAGTGGAATTCTCGACATTCAGTGCGAATCACAAATAATTCTGTGAGTATATAAATTATTTTAATAATTTATCAGGAACTGATTACCAGCCGCTCAATTTTCACAACTTTAACTGATTTGGCTCAATTCTCACTGTTTCAGATTTGGAATGCAATCATTAACGTCAGTCAGTGAAATACTTGTCACTGGAAGTCAGTAAAGAAGCTGTCACAGACTGGCAAGCCATTCAAATAAACATGTAATCATTGTCACGGTGTGGTACACGCTTTCATTCTTCGAGATGCGACAGAAGAAGTGATTTTATTTCTCGTTTACTCTTGCTTGTCTTGAAGACTTAGAGAATTCTCTACACAATCCATGTCTTCAAAAGGTTTTCTCCCTATATGAATAAAATACTGTACCAGCAGTTTATAATCAATCAATATTTGTGGAAGCTATTGGGATCACGCTTTCGCATGGCGAACACTCCAGTCATATATCTGTTCGCCCATTAAAGGTTGAGCAAATAATTGCAGTGGGAAACTTATAGAAGTAATTTCGCCACGTAACAGTTCCTTCTATTTCGATAATATTAACATTGTGTATTTAGTAGCAATTGCAAATATTTTAAACCTAACATGTTCACAGAGCCATTTTGGCTATTTTACACAGTTGTGGCTCTTTTTTAACTACATCATGTTTAGAAAACGATTATGCTTTTGTAACGGTGAACCACCCTAGCGTTAATTTAACTCGTCAGATTATTTTGGGAAAGATTTATATTCGATTTAGAGCAAATTGAAAATTATAAATATATATTTTAGCTGTATGGATAACGAATTCAATCGTTCGTCTGTGTGCACTGAAACACAATAACAGATAAAAGTATAAAAGTAAATATATTTGTTTTTTTTTATAGCCAAGATATAACCTGACAATCGCTCATCTCTGTGATTTAAGTCAGTAAGATTGTCACTCGAAATATTTTATAGTTTCATGTAGGGCACGCAGCTAACAATATGAAAAACAGGTTTTATTGTATGGTGTCAGAATTAGAGAAAAACAAATGTCCATTCCTTGAGGATGTTTCGAAATGAACGGGGCTTTATAATATGCTCAACAGAAACTAAATGATAAAGTAAAGATCAGGTTATTTTTGCCATTACTCTGACAATATGAATAATGGCCGGTTTTATTCGTACATTCCTCAAAGTATATAATTTTATTATCATTATGGTTTACTGCACTATTAGAAATACGTAAAAATATTTTTAGAAAGTACATGGCACCGTATGTCTACATATATTTTTAAAAATATGTGGTAATAATAAAACCACACTATTGTATATGATTAATAATAGACATTCTGAAGAAAAAAAAATTGTTTAATATACAAGCGAAAATATTTATTAAAAGTAAATTATGGTTTAATTTAATGCAAATAACGCGTAAATTTTACATACAAATAATTATTACCTGAAAACACCACAGAATACCTATTTGCAAAAGAGTTATAATAAACAATACAGAATTTTTACTGTAAACAACAAAGTACACAGAATAATTTACACGAACTATTATAAAAATAACACAAAATTCAGTTTGTGTCTTGGAATATTTGTTGGAATATAGTCATTTAAACAGCATACACAGTGAAAGAGATGATTTTTTCATGATTTTTATTCTGAATAATTGCTTCCATATCATTTAAGTATAAAATAATACGAAAAAAATGCAAATTACTCCGTTAACAGGTTTACATATTCTTCTATTTAGTCTTCAAATTACGTACGCGGTAATGCTAATTAATTAAATTTCTGAAAACAAATTAGATTATTCTCTTATTTTCGCATGGCTACTCCATTAACTTTCACATTTTTGGACATGAGTGTGACGGAAAATACAGTTATCTGCGGGAACCAAGTTGAAATTGGCTGTTAGTACATCTCATATGTTAACAACTTCGACATTGATAGTATATGGAATTTGATTTGTTGTAACTGGTACAGTGTATTGACATCTGCAAATATGTATTTTGAGATAATCAACAGAGGTCTTCTTGAACACTATTACAAATATTTGTGTCTGAACATGTCTTTAACTTAGCAGTTTTCATGAGACCAAGATTTTAAGCGGCTCAATCATCAACGAAATTATGCACTGTTGTTGCAAATTTTTTTTTAATATATGCGTACATGCGAACTTTGTTCCTTCTTTAAAATTATTCGAAATATCGCAAGACTTCAAGAAGCTTATTTTGTGACAAACAAGAATTAAGCCTAGTTACTTTTAAAGTTATGGCTTGTTATAAATATATCAGAATTAATGAGCATCGAAGATAAACCTATGATCATTAATCGGTGCAGTAATACAAGCAGAACTAATTGCCATATCTTTCTTAGACAATAAAGCTCTTTGTTCTGAACAATATAAGTCACAAGGTCAAGCTTAAACATGGGGTCACTGTATTATGATTTAGAATAGAACTGAAAATTTCCCATAACTGCAGTAACAATAATAATAACTCGAAGTAACTAATCTTTTCGGAAAACTGCCAGAAATCCAAACTAATATAGACACGCGTTATATACAAAATTAACTCCTAAGTATTGAGGGTTGGCAAGGTCTCACTTCACGTAAACTACAGAAATATATATTCAAGAAATGAATTCTTTCTAAATATACTAATAAGGTTCCTATTTTGACTAAATATTTATAAAAGCTAGACCCTCACATACAGTAAGAAATAGTTGGAAAATTTTGATTTTTCCTATTAAATTTAGTTGACTGATTTTTATATAACAATAATAGCTTATGAAGCCACATATTCAGTACCCATACAAAATATTTTTTAATAATTTAATAAATTAAACTATTTAGATATAAAAATAACAGTATTAACAAAAAGTTATTTATTGAACAGAATTTAATATTCTTAATTATTCAGTCATACAATTTTTAAAATAAAATCCTTTACTCTTTGAGATGTGTATATTTTTAATAATAACATTGAGTTTAATATAATATAATTAGGTTACGCAGTTTTAGAGATGCTTCTGTGGCATTTTTTGGGTCTTCCAAATTCTCAGATGTTGTGATTATGTGTCTACTTGAAATAATAAAAAATGAACTTAGTAGTTTGGGTTATGAAGATCAGCAAATATCTGAGGTAAACAAATTACAAAAATCTGGAACATTCTCGACCAGCTTGTATTACAATATCCCTTTACACAATATTACTTATGAGAATTCAACAAGCAAATCCTGTTAACTAAATATTCTCTATTTCAGTTATGCGTAGTAGATAATGAGAGTTTCAGAAATGTTCATGTAGGGTAATTGTTGTTTAGTAAGTGTTTCTCCACCATAGATACCAGCTGTTTTGCTGTCTCTAAAGTCAACCAAGTTTGTAGGCAGTTTCCAGTTACAATTTTTTAGTAGGTAGGCCTACTTGTCAAAAACTACATACATACATACTTTGTTGACAATATTTTATATATATATATATATATATGTATAGAATATAGACTTTGTAGTTAGAGGTGTAAATATTTTGGAAATGAAATATCGGTTTAAAAATATAATTAATGTCAGAAATGCAATTATTTTTAAAATATAAAGTTAAAAATGTTTAATTTGCTTACCATTTTTTGTATTTTTACTAACATGACAACATACATGTAACTAATCACATAACATAATATTTACCAAATGGAAGCGTGTGCCGTTCACGTATCTTCACGCTGTCCATATTGGCCAAAGGCACTGGAACAATGTCCTGTTGTACTTTCATGAAACAGAGAATACCACCACGACTATGTTGACTGACATCTGTAGTAGGTAACACAATAAGTAGAATATAAATTTGTGTCTGCGAATATGATACATTACAGAATGGTCATTGTAATGTCCACAGTTACATCAAGATAGTGGATGCAGTATTGTATTAATGTACACAGTCAGGAAAAGTGTTGATGACCCATTAAAAATTCACTGTCTGCTGCATGAGTGAGAAATTATCTTTTGAGGTAGGACCTGTTTGTTTTTATATAGGTTGCTTTTGTGAATAATTGCCAGCTGTTAATTTTTTTGTTGAACATTAATTCTCATATATTTTAGTTGAGTTCATCTTGAGTGATTACGTTACCTTAAATGTTAGCACTTGAATAAAGTGTGCCGTAATTATTCAGAATAGGAAATTTTCGAGAAAAAAATACTTATAAAATGGTACATATCGACATTACTTATCACACAGAACACGAATTTAATAGGAGCATCACATTTTTGCAGTACATACTACAAAATGCGATATTGGGGAGGGCTTTAAATATCGGGGGAGTTGTAAACAAATTTATTTTCCTGCGCTAAATGAAGGAAGACCTAACCTGACGTTTTGTAACCCCACTTCTGTTGAATCACAACAGGGTGTGTGGGTGGGTGTGTGTTTGCGTCGACGCGCCAGAGCCCTTCAGCACACACACACAAATTTTGTTTATGGCAACTAAGCTGTGCGGACGCAAGAGTGCTTCAAGCTCTATGCCTACAATAAACAGCCGGCTTGCCTTCAACCTCTGTTTTAGGGATTAACTCCCCTTCTGGCTCAGGGACTCAGGCTCACCGCGTCATGTTTGGCTCCGCTTGAACAGTATGTTCCAGTGCGAGGGGGTCATGCTTGAATATCAATTACACAGGATAAGAGTCAAAACTACAAGCTATCGTGAAGTTAGGTAGAATTTGGTCAGGTGCTCTGCATTTTAAATGTTTGGAGGCAGCAGTACGTAAGCCCTTCAATGCGATACTACACAGTACATTTCAATACACTTACTTTACAAGCAAAAACTAGCGTATAAATTATGTTACTCACCCATGCAAGAGGTGAATATAGCTCCTTGATGAATTAGTGCCGACGATTCGTGTTGAGGACACGTTAACGTCTATTCAATTTGTCGAAACCCCACAAACACTCGAATTTCTGCACAATAATTTTATTTTAACAGTTAACATGGACGTAGTTGCAAAGAAACACTCTCCTTTCGCACAATAATTTGAGCCAACTCGTTAGACGGAAACAATCGCAACGAAACACAGTTAGTAGCACTCGTAAATCCATATCCTCCACACAGTCAAGTTCATACGGCGCACCATAGTTGCGCACTCTCGTGGCATACAACCGTCAATTGAAATACCTAAAAACCAATATCGATGAGTATTTGTTTCCTATCTGTGTGCATTATTTTCAACGAATTTATCAGGGCAATACTCGTCAACAGCTTGTAAATAACACCCAAGAACGTCTTATTGTATGATATATTATATGTATACTTTTTCTACTACTTACATGTTACATATAACTATCCTGGCAATAAATGTTTATTTATGTTAATTTTGATTTACTGATTTTCCGGCGCTGTAAATTTGCTTTTGCGTTATGATTTTGTCGAGAATTGCGGGATGACAATCGTCATAACTAAAGTTTAATTAAAACTGCTGATGTATATAGAAAATACTACTGATAGCTTTGGCAAATTGTTGGTATATCTGCGTATAATTAAATTGCAGTTGTTTTAATTACTAAAATGATAATATTAATAATATTTCTGCATGTTGGAATAACTAATCTCGCGAGCCAAAACGAGGCTTTACATTTTTATACCCACAAGTTACGAAGCAAACAATTGTCACAAAAGTCATATACTACTGCTCAAATATCAAATTTTTTTATTTCAACAGTTATGCATTTGATGTATATTCAGAGTACATAACTACTAAACAATATAATAGCAGTGAGAAATCCAAGTGTGCGAGAACAAAAATATGGTTAAATAAGAGTGACATAAGTTTTGTTTCTACTGAAACTGTAGGTCTGCAATTAAATGTAACAAGAGCTTTTATTTGATGTTTGTTGAGTTAAGGAGAAAAATACAAAATACGCCAAACGTATAAACTTTTGTTATTCGTTTGACTGTGGTAAACACAAGTGAAGCCAAATTCACACATTGCTTAGCATGTACGCGCAAGCTTTATCGAGGACACTCCCAAAGTGTTAGTTACAGTGGTTGGAAAAGCAACTGTTTATAAAACTATTTAGAGGTAACCAGATTACAGCTGCGTGACGTCAGGCATGGTAACTAACTTCGTAATTTTTACTCAGATGGTACTTCATCAAGACGGCTACTTTTTTGGTCCTCATGGCAGTAGGCGCCAAATTCAGACGTTTGACTTCAGTACAGCATGTTACAGAAAAAACTAATTAACTTATTGAAAACCCACAGTACCAGATTTAAAAAAAGGTAAAGGTTGTTCTTTGTGTGTATTGGCTTACATGTTAAAATAAATTTATACCTGTAGTATTTATAGAAATATACTTAATTTGTTTTACACTTATGTCAGATTTGTGTATGTATTACAGTGATGAGTAAGCAAAAAAATTGTACATTGATAAAAATATATTAATGCACTTTATATAGGAGCTAGCGCACAGATGCGGTTTGAAATTGACATGCAATGTAAAAATACACTGGAGAGCAAAATAACTTATATAGGCGTGCGTATGCAAGCAACAGAGGTATGGAACCAATCAGATTAACGCGATCCGGTGGGCAGCGCCTATATAAGAAAAAAAGCGTCTGGCAAAAAGTTGCTAGATCGGTTACTGCTGCTACAATGGCAGGTTATCAAGATTTAAGAGAGTTTTAACCTGGTTTTATAGTCGGCGCACGAGAGACGGGACATAGCATCTCCGACGTAGCGATAACATTTGGATGTTCGCGTACGACCATTTCACGAGTGTGCCGTGAATATCGGGAATCCGGTAAAACATCACATCTTCGACATCGCTGCGGCCGGAAAATGATCGTGAACGAACGGGACAAACGACGACTGACGAGAATCATTAAATGTGACAGACGTACAATCCTTTCTCAAATAGGCGCAGATTTCAATCCCTCCTGCATACCTTCAGACATTAGTCGAGTCCATGCCACGTCGTCTTGCGGCACTTCTGCGTGCTCGTGGGTGCCCTTCACGATATTAGGGAGATGTACCAGTTTTTTTGGCTCTTCAGTGTATAACGAATTTTACTAAATCAATATTGCAGTGGCCTTCTTTATGAAATTTTTGTTTGAACATTTAAATATAATTTAATATCTGCCATATTGTCTTGTAAGAAAAACATGAGTTGGCGTTAGTTTGATATTAACTCGGCATCCGAGCTGAAAATTTTTTTTATATGTACTGAAATAACCAAAATTTTCAAAATACTTTTTCCACCATCTTATTTGTTGAACAACAAAACCTTTCGAAATCACAAGCAATCAATATATTCTTCAGTACAGCATGTGTAAACAAAACTGTATTACTTTACCATTTCATTAAGAAAATGAGTTGCAAAGCGTGCTCAAGGCCAGCTGGGATGTTGACTGTAAAGTGAGGAGTTTTGAATCAAACTCTTGAAAAACGTCATTGACCGTATTTACATATTTGTAACGGGCACACTGACTGGTGTGGACTTAGTAAAGTTGGTAACGATGGAGGGAAAGCAGTTGCATGTCCTTAACCTAAATTAAATGAGTTAAACCTTTGTAAATACTGAAATGGTTTAGTTTTCTTTCTGTTTTTAATGCATAGGCCTATAAGTGTAAAAATAGGCAAATTTGTAAAAAAAAAATTTTTCTTATAACGTTACACTCTTACTTGATGGACGTATGAATAGAGTGGAGTAGAGATATTTAACGGTTCTTAAAATTGAGTTCTTTAGAGCCAACGAGGGTGAAACGATGTATGGAACCGCGCCGGAATGAAGGTGTGGGGGAATGGGAGATCCCCGAGAAAACCCGCTGACCAGCAGCATCGTCTGGCTTAATTCCCATACGTGATAATCCGGGAGCGACTCTACCAAGAATCAAACCTGGTTCGCCTAGGTGGGAGGCGAGTAGTCTGACCACTACACCATCGTGGCCTCTGCAAGAAATAACTGATCAGGTCCACGACAGTCTTAACTTTACATATGGTGTGAGAATATGCAATGTGCAAAAAAGTAGATCTTAAACAAGGCTTTCAAAAACTGCCCAGTTTACAGTCAACAACCTACATAGGCTGTGTTTACAAGAGTTCCCAAATTTAGGTCAATGAGTATTTTTACACTGACATCATGCACCAATCTAGTGAAAATTAAAAAACATTTACAATTATTCAATACACCACTGTATTTATTATGTACACATGGTTATTATAATCCAAATGAGTGTTTAAACATAAGATAGTCACTAAGGCTTGAATTCACAGTTGAAGGCTTGTTTGGCATAAAGTTGTAATTAATGAAGTAATAATTCTTTGTTAAGCATTACTTATTTGAGCACTGAATTCATAAAAAGCTTCTTGACGAAGTAATTCCTTTAGAAGTATTTCTTGTTTGTGGCAATCTGTACTTCATGAAGCAGCAAAATATGTGGGGCCTACCTGTATAATTTCAGTACCAATATGACATACATAACATTACCATTTTATTTAAAGCAATCACGCAGGCGAAATAAATTTTTATGTTATTTTGATATTTGTAATTTTTTTTAAAGTATTTTTTAAATTTTATTTTGCTTTATCACACATTTGAGTTTAAAATATTGGCGTGTTCAATAAAAACGTGTTTACATATGTAGGCCTAATATTTATTCGGAAGTTTGTTAACTGTGGTAAAAAAAATATACTTGATGTGCACACTATATTAATATATAATTTATAATGAGTATTTTGTTTTGATGACATCTCAAATAATTTCAAATCTACGATATCTTGTATTTATAAAATACCGGGCATTCCCACCTATGGCCAATATTTGCCGTACCGCGAACAACGTTATCTATGGTAAAAGTGTTTGCTCACATCTCATGCTACCGTCCAGCCAAACATAACCCCTTTTTCAGAACTCATATTACAAACACGTTCGATCATAACCTAACTAGTTTTAGCACGATTTGGTTGATATCTTTGTAATAGAAGATTCAGTGACCCTGTCTTGTGTAATGAAATTTATGTTTTTATTTCATAATTACCGTTTTGTGATAATCAAACCTAAATGATACGAAAATATTTATTAGTGTAAAAACTTGTTCACTTCAAAGCAATGAAAATTTTGTCATAATTATTATTAAATATTCCAGAGTTCCTGAAGATTGATCATCTACGTTGTTGTATTTGAACACGAAAGGCTGTTTTATGTTGAATCTGAATGTACAACTTTTAAAATGAATTTTTTTGCGGTTTTCTTGTTAAACACCTGAACCTGCGGTTGTATTATTAAATAAAATTCTGAGAATTTTGTCAGTGTCAGTATCGATCGTGATAGAACTTGCTTGCATCTCATTTTACTGTCAAATACCGTATTTGCTACCGTCCAGCTAACATAACCTCTTTCAGTATTCGTTCGGTAAACACTTTCGATCATAACCTAGCTGTTTTGAGCACGTTCTGTTAGTGTTAATGTAATATAAGTGATACAGTGATCCTACCTTGTGATTTTTAACTAGCCTTTTATTAGCAAGAAAGCAAAAAATATTACCAAAGTATTCGTTAGGTGTAAAAATCGGATAGCCATCATAATGATTTCACCATAATTACAATTACATATGTCGGTTTTCGTGGTGAGTTTTAATTTGCGATTGTCTTTATTTTTAAAGGTAAGGTTGTTTTCTTGTTATGCACGCGAACCTGCGATTATATTACAAATAAACATTCAAAATGGTTTCATGCTCATACTTATGTGTCCTAAGGTACTTCAAATACATATTGTTAAAAATCCTCCTTGTAACCAAAATCCATCCCACACAAAGGTTAAGAAAAGAGGTTATGAATTCACTTCAAAGTGTACGATTTAAATTTTTCCATTCGGCCCATGTAATTATCTAATTTATATTTCTGTTTCTGCTAGTTATTTCAAGGAAAAAACATTTATAATGAAAATATTTCGTGAATAAACTAGTCGTAATAAAAATATTCAGTGCTTAAGTTCACAACTTAAAAAACTTGATGAAGTGCCACTTACATGTGTGAATAAGAAATGCTTCTTTGACTAGGAATACGTGAGAAATAAGTAAAACTTAGCTCGTCACTATGAATACATAATTATGAGTACCTAATGAAGCATTGCTTCATGGAGCATAACTTCAAGCTATAAAAATAAATAATACTTGTATCAGGCTCTATACATTGAAAATCATACTTCAGCACCAGTAAAAGTAATTCTTGTGTCAAGTATGGCTCATATGCTCACATTGAATACCACTCTAACATTTAGAGCTAGGAATGAAAATAGGTAACTAACATAGGCAGTTTTTAACAAAGGGGTACCTTTATTCCTGCCATTTAAATCTTGTATATAAAACAGAGGTTTTAGTTGTATTATATTGGTATTGATACTATACAGCTACTTATTTATATACTTAATCAAGCAAAGCTTGGCCAAAACGCTGCTATAGCACTTACTTTGCCAAGTCACTTTAAACGAATTCATTGTTCAATGCAGTATTGCTTGAAAGAGCAGCATTACCTCGTGCATATAGCTAATTTGCCAAACACGCCTCCAACTATGAATTTCAGTCTTAATTCTGATGAAACAGCATACTAAGTTAGGGAAATCTTAGTTTTCCTTTAAGCAACCCTTAAAAATAAGGTTGTGTTGGTTAAGTTGATGATACCATGTTATTTTCAGGTATAGGATAATTGGTATTAATATCCTAATAACTGATTTTAAGATGTTCTTATACTGTATACTAAATTTGCATTTTCTTCCCATAGATATGTATTGTATAAGGCAGTTGCTAAGAAGATAATTTTAATGAAGAGTGCCTTTAGAATGTCTTGAAGCTAAATATTCTTATTGGAATATTTTGACTTCAGAAAGCCATTTTGGAACTACATTACGTAGCTAAGATGTTGCTTAAGGGTCGTGCACAATGGACTGATGGTAACTGTTGATAACCTGCTGATGCAGACTGCAGTTCTGCTTGTCTGCTCTGCGTATGCAGCAGTGAATTCTGAAGCCTTACTGACCAACCGACTTCCATAAACTTGCGTTTGCAACAGGCCGATCCCTTTAGTGACATCTGCCCGTTTTCCTGCTCACACATTTGAAGAGCTGTTTTTCTCCCCTTCTCCTCTCCCCCTTTCCAAGTTTAATAAATTAAAGCTTTTTTACTTAGTTGTTCCAAAAATATTTTTGTGGAACTTACGCATTTTCCTTTATTTTATAATGTTTCTGTAGTTTTTTGTAGTCTGTTATACAAATTCTCCGGCAAAATATAACTGTCACCTGTGAGAGAATAAAACGATTTGCTACTTTTCCAGCTAACTTTATTGATTACCGAAATAAACTAAATAATGATATGGTTTCAATAATTTCTTTGTGCCTGCGCATATAAAGCTTATATTGCATTTGCTCGTTTTTTGCGCTAAATCACAAACATACTGTAGTTCAGCTGCTTACATTTAATTAAAATTTGGCCAGCTCTGTTTCCACTGCACAATTTCTGCTGAATGTAGTATGACTCTATAAATGTGGAAATAAAATCATTTTCATCCATTTCAGTTTATACATTACTTGAAACAACAATTCGTAGACCATCAAATGGCGGGTTTGTACAACGAACGAAGGCCATGTTTGTTGAAACCGCAACAATTTAATTAGTAGTTTAAATTAGAAACTGGTATACATGTTGCTTGGATAATATTTCAGACTTTACAAGTCAGTTCATTAGTGCAAAATACGTGGTTATTTCATAAAATCAATGGTGTTTTTATTTAGGGGCTAAATTTATTGTCACTGTTTTGCTTTATAGGTGTATTTATGCTGGCAAAATGCGTAGCTCAATGAATCATGCACTCGGTTCAAATATATCATATAAACTACAATAAGGGTCAGTTGTTGGGATCTATCATCTGGTGAATTTTTGTTTCTTTTGAACAGGGCATATTTTCAAGAGTTACTGAAGAAGGTTATATATATTTCTCACTAAATGCAAATAATTAAATTTTATTATTTTTTTTATTGCTAGTCCATTTACATATCTTTGATTGGAATGAGAATTTATTTTGGAGTTAACTATATATTTTACGAATAAACATTGCAATTACTGCATGCCAAACTAGTCTACTTTGTTTTCTTACTAATATAATTAATTAAGTTGTCTTTACAGTGTTCCCTTGCTCATTTTATAAATTCCCATGCACTTTATTTTAAAAGGGTTCCCATGTGATTGCTGTAAAAATTTGTAGCAAAGTTCACTGAAGTTCTGCACACAAGCCTTGTGGAGAAGTTCGATTATTAAAGTATATATTACCAAAAAATAAATTTTTTTGGGTATGCTGTAGGGTTCCACAATAATGTTTACAGTACAGAAGTTGCAAGGAAGGATGTATTCTGTGCTTTAAGTATGATAATATTGCAAGCATGGTGTTAAACTCCAAAGGCTTAAAAATGTTGTTCACACTTGAGGCAAATGGGCACTTGAAAAAGTTTGCACTTCTATGTAATTTCCTTTTTTCTGTGTTAGAATAAATTTCTATATGTAGTAAATAAAGTAATGTGTCTAAAAATAAAATTTTTTTATTGGTGGACATTCTGCCCTAGTTACTTAGAATGAATGATAGAAAACTGGTTGTTGTCCATGAAGTAAAGTGAACAATTACTGAACATTTAATTGAGGGTGACAAGTAGGCGTCTAGGTTAAGAATGATACAAAAAAAAAAAACAGAACACAAATCCAGCCAACTACCAGTCAACAATCATGCGAAACGTCGCGACCGCGCACCTGGGCGAATAATATGTCGTCCTTTGTGTGTGCCTCCTGGGAGAAAAATGTATCGTCCTTTGTGTGTGCCTCCTGGGTGAATAATGTGCCGTCCTTTGTGTGTGCCTCCTGGGTGAATAATGTGTCGTCCTTTGTGTGTGCCTCCTGGGAAAAAAATGTATCCTCCTTTGTGTGTGCCTCCTAGGTGAAAAAATATGCCGTCCTTTGTGTGTGCCTCGTGGGTGAATAATGTGTCGTCATTTGTGTGTGCCTCGTGGGTGAATAATGCATCGTCCTTTGTGTGTGCCTCCTAGGTGAATAATGTGTCGTCCTTTGTGTGCGCCTCCTGGGTGAATAATGTGTCGCCTTTTGTGTGTGCCTCTTGGGTAAATAATGTATTGTCCTTTGTGTGTGCCTCCTGGGAGAAAAATGTATCGTCCTTTGTGTGTGCCTCCTGGGTGAAAAATATGCCGTCCTTTGTGTGTGCATCCTGGGTGAATAATGTGCCATCCTTTGTGTGTGCCTCGTGGGTGAATAATGCATCGTCCTTTGTGTGTGCCTCCTGGGTGAATAATGTGTCGTCCTTTGTGTGTGCCTCCTGGGTGAATAATGTGTCGTCCTATGTGTATGCCTCCTGGGTGAATAATGTTTCGTCCTTTGTGTGTACATCGTGGGTGAATAATGTGTCATCCTTTGTGTGTGCCTCGTGGGTAAATAATAATGTTTCATCCTTTGGGTGTGCCTCCTGGGTGAATAATGTGTCGTCCTTTGTGTGTGCCTCCTGGGTGAATAATGTGTCGTTTTTTTGTGTGTGAATCCTGGGTGAATAATGTGTCGTCCTTTGTGTGTGCCTCCTGGGTGAATAATGTATCGTCCTTTGCGTGTGCCTCGTGGGTGAATTATGTGTCGTCCTTGGTTTGTGCCTCCTGGGTGAATAATGTGTCGTCCTTGGGTGTGCCGCCTGGGTGAATAATGTGTCGCCCTTGTGCGTGCCTCCTGGGTGAATAATGTGTCGTCCTTTGTGTGTGCCTCCTGGGTGAATAATGTGTCGTCCTTTGTGTGTGCCTCCTGGGAGAAAAATGTATCGTCCTTTGTCTGTGCCTCCAGGGTGAATATTCTGCCGTCTTTTGTGTGTCCCTCGTGGGTGAATAATGTGTCATCCTTTGTGTGTGCCTCGTGGGTTAATAATGCATCGTCCTTTGTGTGTGCCTCCATGGTGAATAATATATCGTCCTTTGTGTGTGCCTCGTGGGTGAATAATGTGTCGTCCTTTGTGTGAGCCTCCTGGGTGAATAATGTGTCGGCCTAAGTGTGTGCCTCCTGGGTGAAAAATGTGTCGTCCTTTGTGTGTGCCTCCTGGGTGAATAATGTGTCGTCCTTTGTGTATGCCTTCTGGGTGAATAATGTTTCGTCCTTTGTGTGTGCCTCGTGGGTGAATAATGTGTCATCCTTTGGGTGTGCCTCTTGGGTGAATAATGTTTCGTCCTTGTGTGTACCTCATGGGTGAATAATGTGTCGTCCTTTGTGTGTGCCTCTTGGGTAAATAATGTATTGTCCTTTGTGTGTGCCTCCTGGGAGAAAAATGTATCGTCCTTTGTGTGTGCCTCCTGGGTGAAAAATATGCCGTCCTTTGTGTGTGCCTCGTGGGTGAATAATGTATCGTCCTTTGTGTGTGCCTCGTGGGTGAATAATGTGTCGTCCTTTGTGTGTGCCTCCTGGGTGAATAATGTGTCGTCCTTTGTGTATGCCTTCTGGGTGAATAATGTTTCGTCCTTTGTGTGTGCCTCGTGGGTGAATAATGTGTCATCCTTTGGGTGTGCCTCTTGGGTGAATAATGTTTCGTCCTTGTGTGTACCTCATGGGTGAATAATGTGTCGTCCTTTGTGTGTGCCTCTTGGGTAAATAATGTATTGTCCTTTGTGTGTGCCTCCTGGGAGAAAAATGTATCGTCCTTTGTGTGTGCCTCCTGGGTGAAAAATATGCCGTCCTTTGTGTGTGCCTCGTGGGTGAATAATGTGTCGTCCTTTGTGTGTGCCTCGTGGGTGAATAATGTATCGTCCTTTGTGTGTGCCTCGTGGGTGAATAATGTGTCGTCCTTTGTGTGTGCCTCGTGGGTGAATAATGTGTCGTCCTTTGTGTGTGCCTCGTGGGTGAATAATGTATCGTCCTTTGTGTGTGCCTCGTGGGTGAATAATGTGTCGTCCTTTGTGTGTGCCTCGTGGGTGAATAATGTGTCGTCCTTTGTGTGTGCCTCCTGGGTGAATAATGTGTCGTCCTTTGTGTGTGCCTCCTGGGTGAATAATGTGTCGTCCTTTGTGTATGCCTCCTGGGTGAATAATGTGTCGTCCTTTGTGTGTGCCTCCTGGGTGAATAATGTGTCGGCCTAAGTGTGTGCCTCCTGGGTGAAAAATGTGTCGTCCTTTGTGTGTGCCTCCTGGGTGAATAATGTGTCGTCCTTTGTGTATGCCTCCTGGGTGAATAATGTGTCGTCCTTTGTGTGTGCCTCCTGGGTGAATAATGTATCGTCCTTTGTGTGTGCCTCGTGGGTGAATAATGTGTCATCCTTTGGGTGTGCCTCCTGGGTGAATAATGCGTCGTCTTTGTGTGTGCCTCCTGGGTGAATATTGTGTCGTCCTTTGTGTGTGCCTCCTGGGTGAATAATGTGTAGTCCTTTATGTGTGCCTCCTGGGAGAAAAATGTATCGTCCTTTGTCTGTGCCTCCAGGGTGAATATTCTGCCGTCTTTTGTGTGTCCCTCGTGGGTGAATAATGTGTCATCCTTTGTGTGTGCCTCGTGGGTTAATAATGCATCGTCCTTTGTGTGTGCCTCCATGGTGAATAATGTATCGTCCTTTGTGTGTACCTCGTGGGTGAATAATGTGTCGTCCTTTGTGTGAGCCTCCTGGGTGAATAATGTGTCGGCCTAAGTGTGTGCCTCCTGGGTGAAAAATGTGGCGTCCTTTGTGTGTGCCTCCTTGGTGAATAAGGAATCATCCTTTGTGTGTGCCTCCTGGGTGAATAATGTGTCGTCCTTTGTGTGTTCCTGTATACATGTACTGCACCGTGAGTAATTGTTCTTCTGTCCTTTTATATATTACTGAACAATTAGTGATTTTTTTTGAACCCGTATTTTTGTAGATGATAAAATATTGCATGAAAACTTGTGAGACCTCCACTTCAATATGAAAATGTTACATTTGGATGTGGTAATTGTAAAGTAATGCCGCAAAATTAGAATAGTTTTAAAGAATATTTATTATCTGTATGTTACAGAATTTTCAGTTTTAAAATTGGTAATATTTTAGTCAATCGGCATTTTTTTTAATACTTGGATTGTCTGTGCTGTATTAAAAAATCAAAAAAGTATACCAATTTTTAGCAATTTTTTGTAATACTTGGTATGGTTAGAATATAATGTGGAGGAAATAATGTATTTAGTTATCTTTGAAGCCCCACATAAAATCTTAGCCATGTGATTTGCATGGGCGCTATCTGTACAATCTTCTGTTCTGAAATTGATATGTGTAATATTGGTGAAATATTATTCCAGCCCAGCCCTACGTAAATAACAGTCACAAATTTTCTAATTTCGCCTAAATAATTTTTGTCTAACAAATTAAAATACCTTTGCAGATTACTTATGTCATATTTCCGAGACAACAAAATGTTTTGTTAAAATGGAGCAAACCTTTTTCGCAGGTTAGAATATCATTTTGAAGCCCTTCAAAATCGCTCAAATAGGCCTTTTTACAGACGTATTTGACATTTACAAAGTAGATATACGCAAAACTGGTTTCGAGACCTGCATTGCACAATAGTGCTGGTTTTAAACCAATAAAATTATAGGGTCACGTCTAGAAGTTCGAATAGAGGCATGTTATCTACTAATAGAGGTATGTTATCTACTAATAGAGGCATGTTAACTACTAATAGAGGCATGTTACCTACAAATAGATTCATGTTACCTACTAATAGAGGCATGTTACCTACTAATAGGGGCATGTTACCTACTAATAGAGGCATGTTACCTACTTATAGAGGCATGTTACATACTAAAATACTCCTCAACAAATCAGTATCTTCCACATAGAAGCGATTGAACTCTTCATATGTGCTGGTGTGGTCTTTGCTTTTGTGCCTCAACATTGCAAATCAGATTTAGCTCTGGCCAGGTAAAGCTACCTATGTATTTTTAAGGCAGTTTACTCCTTAATACCGGAACTTTATGAAAGTCCGTATAAATCTCTTATGGCAGATGTAGCTAATCAAACAGAATCGGACACTGTAAGTGACTGAAAAAGGCTTATTCAAGAAGTAAACTCACATCTATATTTATATATTTGTTTTGTTTTTTAAATTAATTTAAAGCGCTCGGAATTTTGTTTGTTACATTTAAAAATAAAATATATTGTTATCTAAAAAATTGTTAGCAATAAATCAAAAATATGACCTTTAACATTAAATATTTCTTTCCATAATTTTTTTAATTTGTTTTATAAACAAGCATAATTCCGTAGTTTATACTAAGCTGTTGTCTACAAAAAATTATCAACAATGTTTTGTTAAGTCAATTATTAACAGTAGCGCATTACAATTACAACAAACACGTTAATATTAAAAACCTTTATAACTATAATCCCTCAATTGTTGAATTAAAATATCTAAATATTTTTATCGTATATTTATATAAGCTGTTTAATGTCCGAACATGTCCAATGTCTTAACAAAAGATACGATATTTTTCATTAGACACTTCCAGTTCAAAAATATCGTAAGTACAGAATAACGCATTATTGAACTGCTGGCCGCTACGCACATTTGCTATCGTTGGTGGAACTGTTGGAAACACCGATGAAATATATTGGCAGGTAGACCCTTGTATTATTACTTTTGTATTAATCTTTACACTAAGTCAAACAACTAATGTACCTTATATACACGAACATTTTCTTTCGGTATGTTAATTTAGTAATTCAATATACTGTGTAAAGTATCATTAGTAACACAGAGACAAAAAGTTTATTTGAGTTTGTTAATTTTATAAATCGGTACACTAAGAAAATATCATGTATAACATATATATATAGTCAATTCACAGTTACTTCCAACTTTCCTGGAACCATACTAAAGTTCTTCTTTCAGGATATTCCTCTTCCTCTCGTGAACAAAGCTTATCCAAGTAGAGAAAATTACACCAAAGGTACAACGCACTGAATTCGTACGCACTCAGCGTAATTATATTTTGCATTAGATCTATTTCTTACTAGGCATTACAAAATCACATGCTTTCTCACTGTTTTGAGTCATATTAATTATAAACGGCAGTGATTACTTCCTTGTGGCAGTGATTATATCCTCGGCCTAATGAAATATACGCCTTCATAGATGTGCTTCCAAGCTAAGAAAGAGAAATATATTGCATGGCGCGAGATCTGGTGATTATGGAAGGCGTGGAAACACGTTGAATCGCTGCTTTGTCAGTTCCTCTTGGACAACGTGCAGTGTCTTCGTCGTCTATCGACAGCCGGTTCTTACTGCGCCACAACTCAGGACGCTTGCGACGAATTCCATCGCTTTGACAGCGAAGGATCTCCGTGCAACGGGCCACGATAACATTCGCATCCTGTAGGAAGGATTCCACGTAAAGAATATCCAACGAGTCAAAGAACGGTTCAAGTATCACCTAGGCTTTTGACACGTCTTGTCGCAGTTTTTCTCTCCAGTCGAGACGAACATGGTCATTTTCCTTAGTCGTCAGCATTACCGATCAGGTAACCGCGACGTTCATGCGTTCGTAACGTCGGCCTTGGGCCAGGTTGCGTGGCACACCTGGTGCGTGACGCACATGTTAATGCCATCCGACGGGACGGGACTTTGTGGCATGTTCCCTGGTTGATCCCTACTGCTGCTGGCAGGTCGTCTGTCAGTTGGGTGCGGTGAGGACGCACCATCCTTGCAACTTCTTCGATCTTGCGGTCAGTTCATCTTCGTTCGCGGTCGATCAGTACGCTCGTCATTCTCCAGACGGTCTCTCCTCTGCGCAAAGCGTTGGAGCCACTTGAACGCAGCACTGCGGTCCGCGACATCGTCGCTGTCCACGTGTTTCATCGCCTGCAAAGTTTCGCTAGTGGGTTTGCCTTACTTCTGGAAGAACTCGATATGGCCCCTCGTCGCTCAAACTGCAACATTCTCGTGTTCCACTGCTTGCCTTCAACCGCCCGTCACGACCGATGCTTTCGTTCTGCTTACACTGTACCGTACGCACGCAACTCCCCGCAGCGAAAACTATTTGGTTTTAGTGCACAACACCGGATCTCAGCGGTCGGTCCACGAACTCACGACCATCGCCGTGGTGCGTGGCTGCCTACACTCAGGCAGGCAGTCCACGAACTTATTAACAGCATTACGTATAACGATTTCTTTACACCATCCTCCTCTATCTCTCGTTCTCCAGTATTTGATTGTCTGCTAGCTTTTGAATCGTAGCAAATACTCGTTATTCAACAATGATTTTTGGGAAATAATTTACTTCGTGGACGACAAACTGGTTATAATATAAGTTTTAATAACTTAAGACATTTTCAATGAGTAAAATTAACACATAATTAAATGTGCTCTAAAATCGAACTCTCTTAATGTTTACATTACACTGATTCGCCTGTAACATATATAAGTTTTCCCGTAATACCAATTTTCCTGCAATGACAGTTGACGATGTGTTCTTATATAATAAGTGCAATGAATGGAACGCATTTCGAGGACAAATGCCGTTGTTATATAGTCTCATTTCAAGCGCTTGCACCATTTTGAATATATCGGATTGTAAACCCTCTATTAAACATGTTTTGTAAGATATCGCCTTTAGAACTGTAATCTGTGGATCAACCCTTTAACTTACACGTTATCGTTTAATTTCTGCTGATGCCTCCTCAGAAGAATTTTCTGGGTTGATAAATTACTCATAAACACCTGTTCACCTTTATGAAGCAGGCTATAAGAGAAATTCCGTCTTTCTTACAGCATTTGCAGAAAAATTTATGAAAGTACATTTTTTTACGCATAGGCCATAAGAATTACCCGTAGAAAAACTATGTCAGTAATAGTGCTGATTTCTGGCCAAGTACAGCATTATTTTTAACTTATTGCAGCCTGTTGAAATAAAGGAGTATATTGGCAGGATGATAAGTAAACGGGTTAGAAAAACACTGACCTTGGAGGTGATATAGTTCGTTAAGAGCATGTCGCGTGCCCGTATTGTTGTTTAAAGTCGTTCCCCCTCCCTGCTTCGCGCAACCTTCGCCACGGCGTGGTTTGGAATGCGCGTGACTTGTGCGGCTGTTCCGCGGGGACCTCGAGTCCCTGCCAGTTCAAGTGTCTAGCGCCGGGCGGGTAATATAGTCTGTTGCGAGCTGGCGAGCTGCCCCCTCCCTCGGCACTTGGAAGTGTGACGTAACAGTCAGCTCGGTTCAAAACCCGCGCCGCCCTGCGGCGTTGCCGCTCTGCAGCATTGCCAGCCTGCAGCGTTGCCTTCCTGCAGCGTTGCCACCCTGCAGCGTTGCCGCCCTGCGGCGTTGCCGCTCTGGCCGTTTCACACGATCAAACAGCCATGTACCAATGCCTTACATAGGATTCTAACCCAGACAAAACCTCCAGCACCCCAGACCGGCGGCGCAACAAACGACTGCGTCACAGGAGGTCAGCTTATATATGAAATAAAATTATAATGTGACATTACTGGGATAGGAAAAAATTGTTATTAGACTTGAAACCTACAAAGCATTAAACGGAAAATAATACTTTATTTTGCATTTTAAATACCACACGAAATAACCAGAAAATAAAATACTAGTCTTTGAAACAAAACACAAAAATCCCAGTAATTATTTGTGATACTAACGTAAATTGTGTCAATAGCAAACATAACACATATTTTATATGTACAATGTATTCAGATTTAATAAAAAAAGACTTTATATGAATACATGGTAGAGTAGTTGCTGGCATCTATACTGTGAACAAAGGGCTGTGAGTTTGATTTTAAGTTCTTCTAAATAAAATTACAAGCTCAAAAATTACGCTGAAGATATCATTTATGAAGGAATTAAATAAATAGATTTTATTTGGGTGAAATATATTTATTTTATGGCTTTGAAAATGCACTGTAAGCATCTTTTAAATGGTCAATAGATAAAAAGTTGTAAACACGGTTTTCTGTACATGTTAAAGGTATTATTCGAGTGCCGATAATTAAAATAAGATAATAACTTCTAATATTTATTTAAACACTGCATACAAGCTGTACATGACCCAATACATGAATATCACCAGTAGTACTAAATAGTTTACGAAACAACCATATTTCATCACATAATTCCAATTTCTTTTTTTACGTGAAAACAAAACAGAAGCATGAGCAACCGATACAAGTGCAGTCTGATTTATAGCAGTTTTATGGAGAGCAAAAGTCTTCAAGCATATTATATCTCGTTAATCAATTTAGTTTAGGTATTTAAGAGGAACACCTGGATTATTATGAGCACGACGGAGAAAACACATTTTAAAACTCCGCCACCAGGATTACTTGTCATATTACCAAATATGTACAGTAGAGAAAGAAAAACGCAACTTTCCTGACACTGTGAAACTTGTTTAACAAACACATCATCGTCTTTAGCATCATCACAACTGAAGCTTCCCGTTTTCCTGAAACTGTTCTTGAGTAATGTCTCGTCTTATGATAACGTGCAGTACGCATTTCGGGATGTGAACCCGACTCAGTTCGCAAGCATGTCAGACGCGGCCAACTCCTATACTAGCAATGCGCGAACTCCGGCAGTGCTCGTGCAGCGTACCATCAGGATGTTTTAAAAAAAGATGAAAAAAAAATTACATTTAATATTACAATGTCAGAAGAAAATTACAAGAGGTTAACTGTTATTGTACTGTAATGGAGTTTGTAGAAACTCTAATTTTATATTTTCTTATTACCTTTACCATGTATTTCCCAAAATTAAATACAATTTTCTACCTCTAGGTTAGATCGTAATAAATTTTCACGATCGCCATTGGGTTAAGCCAGGTTAAAATATCAAGCATGACACGAAGATAATACTGAATAAGTTGGTAATTTCCACATTTCTGGTTTATTTACAACATACAATGTTAAATTTTATTCTCTTCAGTCCGACAGTGGACAGTTGTTAAATTCTTATTTGTATTTCTAGTTTCAGAACTGGAGAAAACTGTTGTTCTTCTAGGAAATACGAATTCAATGAATAACGTCTTGCCTACTCAATAGGGAGGACTCTCGAAAGTGAATGTTAATTACATGATGTTTTAAATTACCCTAAATTACAGGACTGGCAATTAAAATTGCAACTCTAAGAAGGGCGTGAGCTACCAAAACCAGGTTTATAGTCAGAATACCCATCATACACAGGTGATATCACTACTCTAACTGCTCGGTATGACGTACAGAACATGGGGTAAACAGTAGTGTATGGCCCCACAACGGGCGGTAATAACTGCTGCATCAAGACGTGGCACTCATTGGAAGAGAGTTTGGACTTTGAATGCCCGTCCGGGGTATCGTCACCCATGCTGCTTCGATGCCTGCGCAAATATCATCCGTTTGGCAAGCCAGTCATCGTCCGACAGTGGACCACGTGTTTTAGATGTGTGGGAGATCCGGAGAACGCGCAGGCCAAGAAGGCAGTGTGAGGCGGTGGTCATCCAGGAACCATCGGACGATGTTTGCCATACGCGGTCGCTTTCTCCTGTTGGTACAGAGTCATAGGCTGGTTCTGGAGGGAGGGGACAGCAACCAGCTTCAACACCACGATGCAATTTTGGCCTGTTCGGTATACACAGCAGTGCGGACTAGGCGCGTGCCTGACTGGAACCATGTCTTCTGTAATCTAGTACAGCAAATTGCGTTCTCCAGAGCTCTCCCTCCTGCATCTGATCCGCTACAGCAAAGCAGGAGACACCATTCTGAGCTCCTAATATTAAAAGTTCACCTCAGGATTCAGGACTTCGAGGCATTTAAATTGTCACTACATACATATTCAAGTCAGGTATCATAACGTGGAGGTGCACCCAACAAGGACACTGTTTCAGAACACGTCTACTTTGGAGCTTGAACAGAGCTCCTAATAGGCAGCAGTTGAATGCTACCAATAGAAAAGAGATTACGCCCGTTCCAATCGCAGTGGGTGGATTTTCTCCACCCAAGGGTGGTTCCAGCTCACCTGTCAACAGTATTATGCAGAGTTGAATCTGCACATGCCACCTTGATATGGCCGAGGGCTATCCCCCCTCTGCGAAACCGCTTCGTAAACGGGTCCTCTTACTAGGCGGACCAGACCGTCGACCCTTCGTAAGTGAGCATAAACCCTTTGAAACTAGCACCTGGGGTGAGCCAGCATGCTTGCGTTCCACGGCCGATGGCACCCCGACCTCAGCTGCAGGCGCTGGGCCAGTATGACGGCGCATAATGCAGGACCCAGCCAGGCTTGCGCGATGGTGCCGCCGGACATGGATGTGACCATCGCGGTACTGCATGCAGAAGCGGGATTCGTAAACGGTGTTCGTGGGAAAATGATCACTTTTGAAAGCCTTTCTGTAGATCTACGTGTATGAAAGTTGTATATTCTCCCTCCACATAAAAAATTAACATCCCCACTGGGCCTGATCACGTTATTCATGCGTTGGGCAAGTGAGACTGTGAAATTATTAGAAAAACTAATATTTTACATATCTGCTAATTTTTACACTGAGACGCATTAATAAAACTGTTAGCAAAATAAATAAATTCAGCTTGCACAAATGTTTAACTAACATTTTTGATTCAACATTCAGACATGGGACTACTTTCGCTGTGTCTATGCCAAGTTTAATTGATGTACTTCATTCCATGTGCCCTTTAAAATATACGCAGGTAGGAGAAGTGAGTAGCAGCTGACGTACTGGTTGGCTGGACTTGACGCCCTGATACTGCAGACTGCTATGCACCATTTGCGCTGACACAGATCCTGAGGAATGGTTTTTGGTGTGGCTGTGTGGTCCTTAATCACCACGCGCACCAGTTGTCTCTCCTAGCTCTCGTTAATTATGTGGTGCAGTTGGCTTCATACTCGTCTCACGACTAATCACTCCATTGTCCTACCCTGCTCTATGCATTACTCCAATGTGGGGTCCTTTAGCAGCGTCCTTCTTCCCCATTTGCAACCCACGTTGGCCGAACGTTGGCTCTTGATTGGAAAGTTTGGCTATGTAGTGGGCTGGTGCGCACATATTAATACAACGTTGGCCCAACAACAGAAATGCCAACAAAAATTTGCTACCACAAATGTGTTAAGATAATACTTATTACACTCCATAAAATTACGTAGTCAATCATTAAATGACATATCCTATCGGAAGCGATTTTTTTATAAATTTAATGGGCTAGTTGATGGTTGGTAGCAAGTTGATAAATATGCTGTAGGAAATAGGCATATTTCTTTTTCTGGGCCAACTTTGGGTAACCAACATTTTATGTTGAAGTTAGAAATAACCTTTCTGAATGATATAATGGTACTTTCTTTTATTTTATATAATATGAAATTTCTTCAGTAAAATATGTCCAGGTGATTACATGTTGTGCCAATGCTGAGAACATAATTTATTCAAATTTTTAAGTCGGGTAAACATTGTGTAACCAACAAAATAACTCTAAAATTCAGAATAAGTGTTTTTAAGCAATGTTTTAACACTAAATAAGTCTTATTTAAAACTAACTTTTTTAGGTCAAACGTTGTTTACTTGTTGGAAAACATATTACATTTTGTGTATTATATTATGTTAGGCCACTGTTGTGTAGCGTACATTGTGCGAACAATTGAAATTATCAGCTTTCTAATGAAGTAACGCTATAATTGGTTATGACTGTTTAAAATCAATATTTTTATGACACAAACTATTTATTATTCAAACCTGACCTCGTTGTTGATAAGTTGGTAACTTGTTGGAAATCATACTGTCAGCATTTCGTATCTAAACATATACTGAGCCATCATTGTACAAACAAGATACATTCAAAAATATAAAATTATCGTTTTAAAGAGAACCAAATTTATATTAATTATCACAGCATGAAAATACATGCCCACTGTCATTATTCTTTAAACTCAGCTACGGTCCTCAGGTATTGAGACAATATCACGAATATAACAGTTTGTGATGAGTAATTATTGTTAATTTTTCTTAGCAATGCATTCAAGAAATTATGGCAAAACAAGATATTATTAAACTTTTATAAGTAAAATGTGCATAATGCCATTTGATTTCCATATGGATTCTTTAAAAATTAAATGTTTGTTGTTCGATGTTTATTGGCTGTTAGTTGGAAAATACAGTGATTTAATGGGCAGGTTTTAAAATCAGTTTCTTAGTATTAAAATCATAAATAAATTGAAGAATATAAGTACATGACATTTTACTGCAAAATTATGTTGTGTGGCTATTGCTTTACTTACAATTACAAGTCACGGTAATTTAGTGGAAAACACTTTGGGCTGTTAAGCTAAGGAGCGCGAATTGAAATCTTAAAACACCAAGAAAAATATGAGCTCATGATATGGAATTGAAAGTAATCAATGTCAGCAGAATTATCACATGTTTCTTATTGTTAGTTAGTGGGTAAAATTAATTTAATACGCTGAAAACCAACGTTGCAATAATGGTTTTTAATTGAATGGAATTTTTTGTGCAGTAAAATATCTTGCCAACACATTACTAGCAACGAAACATTTAAGTAACATTTGGTTTGTAAATGACTGTGAGAATGTATTTCTGAAAGAAAAACCCACTACTCTTAAAAGTGCGAATACAACCATAATATTGTGTTGGGCCAGGGTTTTATTTCAGTTTGCAACCAAAATATAAATGTCATGTTCAGACAAAGTAATGACATTCCAGCGTTCGGCTAAAGTAATGACATTCCAGCGTTCGGCCAAAGTAATGACATTCCGGTGTTCGGATAAAGTAATGACATTCCGGCGTTCGGCCAAAGTAATGACATTCCGGCGTTCGGATAAAGTAATGACATTCCGGCGTTCGGCCAAAGTAATGACATTCCAGCGTTCGGTCAAAGTAATGACATTCCAGCATTCTGTCAGTGAAATGACATTCTGGCGTTCGGCTAATGTAATGTGCCAACGTTGGGTTAAAGTTTTACAACCATATTTTACTATCGGAATGAGTGTTGCAATTATAATGGCGAGCGATCAACTTGCTGATGGATCCTTAATGAGCTGACATACGCAGGTGAAATCTACATTGTATTCTCTGGATCTTACATTTTCTTGCGAACATACTGTCTGCGTTGTAGTGCACTCGAAACGCTTAATTTTGCTGTTGGTCCTGTCAGTTGCTAGAATAATTTTGTTATGCTGTTGATACATGGGCCACAGTGATATTATATAGGAAAAATATTTTTTTTTTGTGTTGTTTTATGCCTGTGTATTTCGGAAAAGTTTCTACACCGCACTCTGATTGTCTATGGATGTCGATTCTACACATGTTAATCATAGTGACGATATCTAAGAATGCAACTCTTTCATAACACGTTGTGAAAAACTATTTCCAAAAATAATTTTTTAACTCTTAGATTTTTAACTTTTCTATGTAAAACACAAGGATTCTCACAAAGTTTAGAGATGTGACTAGTTTATGTATAGGGAAGAGCAGGAAAAAGTGGCAACTCTAAGATAAAATTACATTATAATCGTATAGAGTAAATAACAACAAATAGAAAATCACACTGCACACTACATAGTAATTTTATAAAGAACTGAATTTTTTTAAATTATTTTTTGGGAGTTATATTTTTATTTGTATTTTTTAAATATTTGTAAACCAAATGGCTACTTTGTCATGCTGTGTGTGGTAAAGTAGCTACTAACTCGTCATAAACGTTCTTCGCTTACAACAGTTTCTCTCCTTTGATATATAATCCTCATCCAATTGTTTGGACCGAATTAAATAATAATATTTAACAAAAACCAATACAAACAAGCTTTAGCCATTTCCGAGCGTTTGTAAAATACTATTGGCCTATTATTCTTGCCGTCTGCTAGAAGCATACGAGCTGGTCATAGCGTTACTTTTTATGTCGAAAAGTATTACCTCTCATTTTGCTAACTGCAATCATTGCACTTTCAAATGGCGTTTTTTTTATCCCGTTATCTTAATCTAGATGGCTGGCAACTTTGCTCTCTACGACACCAATGCAAAAAAAGCTTGTTTGCAGTAAAATCAAAGTAAAATGCTAAAATCCATGAAACGTTTTAAATTCTAATACAAAATGGTTTAGTCGGATGACAATAAATATTAACAAACCCACTACTTACTGAGATAAAACTGACAATATTTATAATTCACATCGCATCAGGCTGAACAAAAAAAAAAGCGAAACTTTAATAAAACCAGTTACTTGTTAGACAACCAGCACAGATGCTCCCAGAACACCAATCACTTCCGTCTGAATAGTTTCAAATCCTCTCCACCAGACTGCAGCACTCTCGCGCGGAGCAACAGCCAATTATCACTGTTTTACCAATGGCCACTTAACCCTGCTCTGCCATATGATTTATAATTAGGTGATTTTTTTTTTAATAACGAGAACTATCTCGTTTTAAGGGAATCACTATTGCCTCTCCATTTAAAAAATTTATTTTACAAAAATGTTAAATTTCTGATGCCAAAAAAAAAAATTGAAAATTCTCTGTCATAGAAGTTTTAAAGATTTCAGGATAATAATATTGTAAGTAATTTGGAGACAAAAACGGAAAATAATAAATTAAACTGACTGACTCACCTGTCTCAAACCGGAATGCACAAACAGAGATCATGAGGATTAAGAGAATGCCTCCTTAACATTTTTAGGATATTCTACTTAAATTTAAGTCCTACTGCATGAATTTAGCGATAGTATATTTTCTAAACTTTTGTGTATTTCAACTCATTTAAGAAGGTAAAATTGTATATCAACGCAGTTTTTTTTCACATTTTTGTAACATATGAATAGCTTGGAGATATCCCAGCCTACAGTTCAATAAAGATCTGCAACAAAGAATGATTACATTACGCAATAAGTAAATGTTTACATACATCAGAGAAATGAAGGTGACCTGATATCCTACAAACCCTGAAGCCCAATGAACCATTATTCTCACGTGTTCGGCACATGGGCTTCAGAGAGTTGGCAAGAACTCAACCTTTTAAAATGTCAAAAACATCTGGGCCCGGGCCACATTTAGAACTGATGTATAATAAGGTGAGAAGTGTATGTGCAAAATATATGGAGCTTGCCGCAGTCTAAGTTTAAAACTATTTTTATACAGCCTACAGCTAAGCATATATTACAGACTGTTATTTCCTTCCCTGAGATGTAGTACAGCATAAATAACTTTTCACTTATTGCTCAATATAAAAAAAAAATTCCATTGTATATTTGTGTGTATATATAATTTAACCAGTTCAGATAATTTATTTATAATTTCAAGAAAACCAAGCTACATTATTCTAAACAATCAGATATTATTAACGAGATGTTTTGTACATGTAAATTCACAAATATTGTACAAAGTATAACTTAAAATTGAGGAATCGTAAAGCATTAAAAATAATATATTAACGGGATGCCTTAAAAATTTTTTTGTATTCAATGGAAATATTTTTCATTTTAAGTAATTTTTTCCCCCGCATTTTCTTTCTTGCACGTTAAACAATCAACACTATTGGTAGAAAGTAACACTTCATAACATACAACTTTATTTAGAATTTAACATTCAATGCAGGAACTAGTTTCTACACAGCAAGGAATAACACAGATTAACATCAACATAGAAAATTATATTTTCTATCAGTAGGGAAAATTAGATACGTTATTTTAGAACTAGAGAATACATCATCAATAAAATTATGAAGTCATCCATTTTATTAAGGGTTGTTTATATATTTGCGTTTCAGATGATTTCACGATGCTTAAAAAAATATTACGTAATATTGTATATTTTTTTTACTCTGTGAAACGGGGAATTTTTGGTCACACTTAGCAAAACTTCATTCGACACATCAGAAATGTTTTAATCAGTGTTACATTTTTTCTAGCGTATATGTGCAGTCAATTAAACCACAGCTGGTGTATTAGCATTTGCGGCTCATCATGTGTTACGACTATATATATTTCTGTATATATACGTATACATTTATATAATACGTAAAATAATATCACTGAAAATAGTGTGGAGTGGATAGGTTTGAACGGCTCATAACAAAGAAGCCTTTACAGTCAGCAAGGGTGAAGCGAGCTGAGCATGGAACAGCGGCGGAATGCAACGGTGTGGAAACGGGAGAACCCCGACAAAACCCACCGACCATAAGCATCGTCCGGGAGGGACCCCGCCGGGAATCGAACTCGTTTCGCTTTGGTGAGAGGCAAGCTCTCTAGCCGCTGCTTAACCGCGGCCCCCATATTGAAGTCGAAAATAATAATTTTGTGTCAAACCGTGGTTAACAGTCAGACTAAAGACTATGCAAATTTCTAATTTTGGCCGGCCCCGAACCACAAAATACCCGACTCGGTAAATCGTAATTTCAATTTATCCCTGAGATGTGAACGATGACCCTTCCGAACTCTACAGCAGATTAAGGGCGACGTCTCAGCGTCAAATAAGCAGAAACTCGACTGTATTTTTGAGCAATCATAAAGGCAAAAGAAGTAGTCAGTAATAGTCTGCGTTTTTAAATGAGCGACAAAATGTTACTTCTAACGAAATACATTACACAATTACTGCTTTCAACAGCGTTCCTCTTCTTCGCGAGTATTACTCATACTGACTCATCGGAATCGATATTACATATACACTAAAGAGCCAAAAAAACTAGCATAGGCGTGCGTATGCAAATAACAGAGGCATGCAACCAATCAGAGTAATGCGATGCGGTCGGCAGCTAGATCGGTTACTGCTGCTACAATGGCAGGTTATCAAGATTTAAGTGAGTTTCAACGGGGTGGTATAGTCGGTGCACGAGAGATGGGACATAGCATCTCCGAGGTAGCGATAACATTTGGATGTTCGCGTACGGCCATTTCACGAGTGTACCGTGAATATCGGGAATCCGGTAAAACATCACATCTTGGACATCGCTGTGGCCGGCAAAAGATCGTGAAAGAACGGGACAAACGATGACTGACGAGAATCATTAAACGTGACAGACGTGCAATCCTTTCTCAAACTGGCGCAGATTGGAATTGTGGACTGCCCTGCAGGATTCATGGTGTGAATTGCATCCTGAATACCTCCAGACATTAGTCGAGTCCATGCCACGTCGTCTTGCGGCACTTCTGCGTGTTCCGAAAAGGGAAAGGGGGAGGGGGGGGTTTGGGGCGATACACGTTATTAGGCAGGTGTACCAGTTTTTTTTGGCTTTTCAGTGTAATTACTCTATAAAACGTTATAAATTATTTCATTTCAGTTTATTATCCACCAAACTTGTAGCGCGCATTAAAAGAAAAGGCTAGAATTGTATTTATTGAAAACGCCATAATAATATGGAAAGGTTCACAAAGTATTATACAAACAATTTCTTGAAATTAATGAAGGTCTTATAATTTGGTATATTGAAATATTATTTTACTTAGGCTAGTGCAACATCCTGGGCCGATACCAAAAACAGAAAATATGCACTCAGATCGCTATCAGTAAGCTAGCTAGAACGTCGATCTAATTAACGAAATGTGCTGCTTATGTGATAATTTACTAGAGTATATTCATGGTTTCTTCACACTTTTTCAAACAATCGTTTCAAAAATCACCCCATATATGACCTGTTTTTTTGTTTCCTAAATATATTATGTAAAGGATCGTTTTATACACGTGTTATTACAAAAGTACCATAATATAGATCAACTTTAATATTTACTTACATTTTTTTAATAAGTGGTAATATTTAATTTATAATTAAACGAATTGAAAAAGAAACAAAACGGTATGTTGGTAGTGCCTAGTATGAAATAGATATAATGCCTAATATTATTACACCGAGTGCGTACGAATGCGGTGCGTAGTCCCTTTTGTGTAATTTTCTAGACTTGGTTAAAAGCTTCACTAGCTTGAGGCGGAGGAATATGAAGGAAGTAGAACTTTGGCAGGTCTTCAGAAAAGTTGGAAGTTACCGCTATACGTGTTAAGAAAATTCTGGTATTTTCTTCGTAGCTTTATAAATCAGAGGAAGTGTGTACCCATTTTTTTATTTTAAGATTATTCTATATATCATAACAAAAATATGATTAAGACCTGTTATGACATTATGAGAAAGCTTTGCATGTACAATGGAAGCTGCAGAGACACGTTAAGGTCTGCCAATAATCTCCAAGAGCAGAAATATTGGGACGCCACTGGAATACCTCCTACTTTATAAGAGACTTGCAAAACAACCCAGAATTTCTCGGGTATAAGAAGGGAAATATAGATTTACAATCCCGCTTTAAATATTTTGGGCCTGTTGAGGTGCAGAAGTACATTTCGACTTGTGAGTTATTTTAAGTAATTATCTGGAAATAACATAATACTACCCGCTTAAATACATACATCTCCACGTCACAAATAAACACTAGTGATGGTCGACATCGTCAGAAGGTGAAGGAGAAACCAAGTCATGATGCCTTCGTACATGGCGCTGATAGTCGGATGGGGAGCTTAGGTTCCAGGGGCTATCTGGCGGTAGTCGACATCGCAAATAGATGAAGGAAAAAATAAGTCGACATTCCTTCCTTCCTGGTGTATATCTTCGGACGAACAGTGGACGTTTCCGCGCCGTCCAGCGGTGGTCGACATCGCAAGTAGATGAAGAAGAAACCAAGTAAAGATTCCGTCCTTTCTGGTGCTGGATATCGGACGGGCAGCGAATTTTCCCAGGCTATCCAGCAGTGGTCGACATCGCAAATAATTGAAGGAGAAACCAAGTCAAGATGACATGTATCCTGGTGGTGATCGTTGGACGGGCATCGTACGTTTCCTGGATATCTGGCGGTGATAGACATCGCAAGTAGATGAAGGGGAAATCAAGTCAAGATTTCTTCCTTCCTGGTGCCGATCGTCGGACATGCAGCGGACGTTTCCGGGCTATCCGTTGGAGGTCGGCCGACTCACAGTGCGGACGTGTGGCGTGGACTACTTTAGTAACACGATAGCGGCCCGGCCCGGTCCTGCACTGGGGCCGCTACAAGTGTTTTTGGACGAGTCCCACTACAACTTTTCATGCAGAGATTGCCGCATTAGTGTTAGATTCTACCGATGTGACTGCAATCTGGCAGCCAGCACTGTGGCACAGCATAGCGGACATGCGCCAAGTGCGATAGTTTGAGGCACCAATAGCTACAACATTGGATCTCGACTCCTACGAATTGAGGGTAATCTGAACAGCGACTGCTACATAATGTAGGTCTTAGATTCGGAGGTACTGCACCTCCTTCAGGTAATTCGTATTGCCATATTTCAGCACAACAATGCACTGCCACATGTGGCGAGGAATCTTCAATATTTCTTAAGTTAAAGACAGCTACCACTGCTTCCCTGGCCTGAAAGTTCGACTGCCATGTTGACCATCGAACATGTCTGGGATATGTTTGGTCGGCGACTTGTTCATCACGGTCCTCCAGCAACCTTTGTTTGATGATTTTTGGAGTCGTATATAAACCGCGCAGAGGGATACTCCTCAGCAATATATCCAGTTCCTCTTTGATTCCATGCCACAAAGTTAAGGCGTGCTGATTGCAGCACGAGTGGACTTTACACCATTCTGAGTTCTCAAGGACACTGATTATGTATAGTTCTCTAATCCTTATAAAGTGTGTATTATCATGTACCTAATCTGTGGTATGAAGCTCATTTCAATAACAATTATTTTTCTTGGTGTTGAATTTTTCACAAACGTAAGTATAATTATATATGTACATGTATATATATGTATAAATAGAGAGAGAGAGAGAGAGAGAGAGAGGAAGGAAAAAAGAGACAGTACAGTTTGTTGAGATAACATGCTTAGTTACGGCTGCCTCCTAGTGAGTGGTGTCTTTGTGTGTGTGAGGAAAAAAGTTGATGAAGCGCTACGGACGACGCCAATCATCTCATCTAAAACAATATCGCTTCTACGCGCAATGTTGTGAGACTGCATGCAATGTTCCCGCCTTATCGCTTGAACTACGGGGCATTCAGCAGTGACTCTATAACTTTATTTGACGCGAACCTGATACAAAGTTCAGTGCACTCATCTATCGTAGTTTTTCATTACTCAGCTTCGTAAATTTTTTTAACAGAAATCTGAAAACGCTTTTTTTCAGCCATGATGGATGGCCTTAATATAATGATTTCAACGTGCGCGATGGCTTCAATGTGCCATGCAGGAAGAGTCTGAAGTGTGTGTTATTTAAGTAGATCAGTACATTGGACGCACGTCTAACAGTTTCGTGCAAAAACGTTAATTTCGAGCACCCTGCAGTGTACTTCAAAAGCCGGGTATGCTGGTCCTCAACGCTCGAGGTAGCTCTTGACAAAAGAGGCGAGAGTGATTCAGTAGAGGACCAAGCATGTTTATGAACAAGTGCCACTATCCGGTGATAGGCACGGCTTCCGTTGTTTAAGCGAACTATTCTTAGCACTGTGCATAACTACAACACTTTCCAAAGTTCCATAACACACTTACACATAACGTCGCAAAATCACGCTGCGCTGCTCTGTTAAAAAAATTACAAATTGTAACTAATGTATTTTTTTACTATAACCGAAACTTGTTTTCATAATTTTAAAAGTCCTCAATAATTGCCCATGTGTTCGAAAAGCACTTTTATGTGCGATTACAGAACATTTGTGTGGATAGACATATTGAGTAAACTGTAGAGAACATCACGTGGGTCCCAATATATGTAAATTAGATGCTAGAGGCCTATTCTTTGTCTCACATCTTATGTTATAGGAATTTTTAAGAACATAGTTTCTGAAGAAAGTTTTTATCATAAAAGTAATGCTTCCGACAGGATGCCTTATTTAATGAGTGCCCGTTTATATCACCCAAAATATTGCCATTATGTTTTTGTCGCTTTCTCCAGCATATTATTTTCTTATATGAATTATGAGTGTAGGAATATTTCTTGAAAATATTCTTTTTTTTTTTTTCAGTTTTCAACTCTACTAACAAATATCTCTATGAGAGTCTTTTTAAGTAAGTAAGTTTCAGTATGTAGTACTGTATTTAAGAAGAAAAAAGTTGCCGCCATACTTTAAATTACTGTTATGCAGCAAAAAAAATAGATTTGCAAGTGTTGACGATCGATAAAAATATTAAGTATTGAATTTTATAATACTTTGTTTTGTCGAGTTTGTAAACTATATCCTGTCGTGTGTACTATCATCATGTGATTAAATGTAAGGCTCTGCAAATTTTTGCCAATTACAAATTGAAAGTAAAATAATTGCAAAAACGGATTAACTGATTCTTATACAGAAATTCATAAACCATTAAATACGCTTTTGTTCTTGCAGGTCAGCAAACGTTATTGTTTTTGTAGAGTTCATCACATGAAGATGTTTTTTATAATGTAATCCACATGTGCAATGCTGTTTCCAGTGTATTCTTGCCTAATAAGTGGATGGACAAAGTGAAAAGAGAAAAATTTAAAATTAATGTAATGTGCATAAGAAAAGTAATAAATAGGAAAAGTAACAAAGTTACGTATTATGTGCCAGGAAATAAGGATGGATAAAATTTTTAGGACGAAAAGGGATCAACCTTTAACAAATTTCATTAAATATTCATAAGTATCCAGTAAATAGTATGACTCGGCAACCATTTGGACTTCCCTTTCTGCCAATGAACTACCAAAAAATGTGTAATGGCAGAAGAGCACTAAAAGAAGAGAAATGCCAGGATCCAGGAGACCTCTTGGGGTATGTTCCTCCATGGTATAGCCTACCACAAGTTTCTAGCCTACTTTCAGAAGGAAAGAAAGACTTATGAAATCACTTTCCTGACTCTGTGTTTGTGTGTGTATGTGTGTGCTGCTGTGTGTGTGTCCCACCTAACAATTCTTAAACGCTTAAAAAGAATTTTACCAAACTTGGTATACATATAATAATTAGTAAGAACACTTGACTTATATAGTTTTCGACCGCCACGTCAGGAACTTTCATTCAAAATGGCGGGAATTTTAAATTTGGGGTGATATGTCATATAACAACCCATTTCAACGAAATTTTGCATGCTGGTAAGCAATCCATTTCATGATATCATGAAATGGATATTGTCGATGGTAAGACATTTTAGAACATAGCACCAAATGAAAAATAAATATTCTACATTATATCTCAAAAACGGTTAGAATAATTCTTACCCAGTTTGCCATGTAAGTTATAATATGATAGGTCAAGTAAAAGTAAATTATTCAACTCTATTAGGTAATTATTTTCAAAATGTCGACTATACAAACATTTTAGGTTTATTTCTTATATCTACCATGTCATTGAACAATTTAAACCAAATTTTGTATACTGAAGGTATTTGTTACAAGCATCATATATATCAATACATAATAAATTTTGTCGGCTATTTCGGAAGATAGCACCATACAAATAAATTAAGTAACACTGTCATATCTCGGTAAAAATTTCACCTATTTCTATTAAATTTGGTAAACAATGAGTACAGATGAAGATGATTTGAAGTATTATGGTATAATAATGTCAGACACATGTTTTCAAAATGGTGGCCATATAGCCAATTTAGTTTAGAATACTATATCGTCGAAATTATATTGATACCTGCCCAATGCTGTGGTTTATAAGTAGGTATTGAATCTGTTATCGGCGTGAGGCGCCAGCAATTGAGGCTAGCCCTCAGTGTTAGGGCGTAGGAATACGTCGACACTATTGTCTCTAGGTCCAATTTACTTATAAATTCACCTCGTTTTCAGGTTACCAATAAATCAGTTTTATTAACGCTTAACAGGGCTACTTATACATGTATAAACGATACAACACTCCCCTTCCCTTTTATACGTAGGCTCCGTATTGTTTGGCGCAGCGCTTCGCGTCGTGGAGGGGGGGGGAAGGCAAGATTCTTCACACTCGCTGGATGACTCTACTTATCTGGATGGAGGCGCTGTCTTCTCTCGGCTGGCGACTTGGGACTGCTCCGGCACTTGGTGGGCGTCTCGACGCCCT